>JAMZAV010008780.1:0-28164 GCA_024449915.1 Sweltsa coloradensis | reverse complement strand
AATATTTTTATGTTAAAATATATAAAACAAACAATATATGACATATTCACTTGTATTTTACACTCGCAAACAAGTTTTTTTGTATGTATAATAATATTAATCGCGAAACCTACAAACGAAATGCTTGTATCAATGTATCTTATGTTAAAATATTTCCGCGCGATCTAATTTAAATTGACATCCGGTTCTCCACTAGGGGCCTACGAAGTTACTCCGATTGCTGCTAGGTAGCTGTAGCTTCGCTCGAGCTGTCGGGCACGCTGCCTAGCATGTCGGCAATGTACTACATGAGCGGAGGAAAATTGTTCCGTGGGACACTCAGCATAGGCCGTTACGACTCTAGCTATATATTAGTCACTCAACGGTAGCGCGCTACTTGTATCATGTTACTTTTTTTGGTAGCGAGGACGGTAGCGTGCTTCTTTCGAAAATGTAGTAAATAAGTGAGTAGCAAGCAAGCAGCTTTTTATGATATTAAAATCCCCGCATATTATTGCCTGTGATCTACTTTGGGATAGAATATTGAGGCAGTCCTTGTGTTGGTTTTAGTTGGTCTGTTGACTAGATTGAATTCATAGCTTGATAGGCCTAAAGTACATAAAACCCAGGTGATATATATATTAGTATAGTAGTAGTAAAAAGCTGGATGGGGGATAGTGCCATACTTCAAGAAGTTATTTCAAAAATCTATAGACATGGGAAAACTTCCAGAGCAGTGGAAGAAAGCTATTGTTATTCCAATTTATAAAGGTGGAGGAAAGGGCCGAATAGATAATTATAGACCTGTCAGTCTCACGTCTTCAGTTTGTAAAATCATGGAGAGGATAATAGATATTAAAATTAAAAATATTATTGAAGATGAAGGAGGAATAGCAAGTACACAACATGGGTTTCGTAAGGGTTATTCTTGCGAAACTCAGGTAACAGGTTTCACTCAGGACATAGCTGATACACTTGATAATAATGGTAGGGTTGAGGCAATATTTATTGACTTTCAAAAAGCATTTGACAAAGTAACACATAAGATTTTAATGGAGAAATTCGGCAACAAAATAAGAAATAATAAAATTGTGAAATGGGTTGGGGACTTTTTGAGTAATAGAACTCAAAGAGTAAGAGTAGGGAATGCAATTTCAGAAGAGATTGACGTTACTTCCGGAGTACCTCAAGGCAGTGTGCTAGGACCAAATTTGTTTATTATTTTTATAGATGATATACAGATAGGAATTAAATCAAAGGTTAGACTTTTTGCGGATGATGGAGTGTTATACAGGGAAATAACGAAAGAAGAAGATGTTAACATAATTAAAGAAGACTTGACAGTAATTGAAAAGTGGGTAGATATAAATAAATTGGGTTTGAATGTGAGTAAATGTAAGGTTATTTCATTTAACAGAGCTAAGAAAAAAGCGGAAATAAATTATAAGTTGTGTGGTAAAACACTAGATATTGTCATCAAGTACAAATACTTGGGAATGTTCTTGGATAACCATTTAGATTGGGGACAACATGTTGAAACATATATAAGTAAAAAATCAATAAATTCTCTAAATTTTGTAATGAGGCAGCTAAAAGGAGTTCACGTAGAAATAAAAGCTAAAGCATATAAATCTCTAATAAGACCAATTTTGGAATATGGAAGTGCGATATGGGACCCTTATAAGGATAAACATATAAAAGCATTAGACAAGGTTCAGCGATTAGTAGCAAGGAGAGTAACTGGAAAAGTAAAGAGGTGGAGATGGATAACTGATACTAAGGGAAGGAGGATAAGAACTTTAATAGTGTTACTAAAATGATAGAAGATTTAGGATGGATTCTCTGAAGATGAGAAGAAGGAGAAAACAGACTGTGTAACTTATTTCGCGCTACGAAAGGAATGGAGGGATGGAATGAGATTATGGAAAAATTGTAAAAGGATTTTACAAAGGGAGGAAAAGACCATAAAATGGAAGTTAGAATGTAATGGGTCAAAGAAGGATGTTGGGAGGTGGTCATTTCTCAACAGAACAATTGTGGAATGGAATAAATTGCCAGCTGCAGCTGTTGAGGAATCCAAAGTGAAAAGTTTCAGAAAATGTTTGGAGGAAGTAGATAAAGAATAATATTTGTTAGGTCATTGTTTGTTAATTTTGATATTGTAATTAATTGTTAATTAAAAAAAAATATGTTAAGGATGTTTGGAAGAGGTATACATAGAATACCATTTATGATGTTTAACGTGTTGATACTGTAATTAATTGTTAATTTTAAAAGAAAATTGTTGAGTTAAGATAAAAATGTTGAATAGCCTACTTGCCACCATGTATAATACATTTTGCAAGGTATACAATAAATAAATAAAATAAATAAATAAATAATATTTATTATAATATAATTGTATTATAATATTCGTATTTTAACATTGTACAAAACAGACCCAAAATTAGACAGTTTTAAATTGGTGGCCACATAGCTCAGTAGGTAATTCATCCCCGGTGTAGTCACTTTTTCAATTTCTGTCTAAAGTACCAACATATTGTAACTGTACAGCCCTGGGACAGCCATGTTGGCCCCTATTTTTCAATTTTTGAAACCAAAAAAATTTACATATTTTTCAAATTACAAATCAATAATTTTCCAAGTTCTACATAATTTTTGCATAATTTACATGTCTACGTAAATTAAGCTTGTCCTAATAGGAAAGCTAGTGGTCATGGCTAGGTCATATGGAAATAGCCTAGGCTTGTGCGATAAGTCTAAAAAGTGGCTAATGGTCAGCAATGTTATTTGCTGTCCCAAAAGGGGGTTGAATTTTGTGTGTCTAAATCTGTGCAAAACGAGGTAGGCTTCAATCGGAAGCGAGCTAGCAGCCTGAGTTGGCCGAGTGAGATAGTTGGTTTCACCAGTAGTCGACCAATCAGCGATCGGAACGGGGTAGATGTGGCCAGGGACAATGGTCTACGTCATCACCTAGGCCAGCAGAGCAGGGCGTTTTTGCGACGAAGCGCACGGAGTGCCTCGTCCACTGAGATTCAAGCCTTCAGACGAGCAAGTCGTTTCCAAAGTATCTTCCGAGTGCGGGCCTATCAAGCAGGCGAAGCCAGGCATTTTAGGGCAATGGAACCACACGCCTCTCCACGTATAAGAGAGCGGTTTCAGGTGCTAGTTTTGCGGCTTTGATTTAGATTCTATTAATTTAACACCATTTCGGGAAATCGGGAGTGTTTTAGGCGACCCACCAGTATGTGGTAGCTATCATACGACCGACGCCACCGGGCAGTCGACGACACCAGCGAGACAATGGACATCCTATTTAAAAGTTCACAGTTTTTAATAGTCCGGGAGTGGCAATCTTAATGCAACTAAATGAATATCCCTGAGTTGAGGGCATTTTACACGTCAAACTATAATTCATACACCACGTGGTCCAGTCGTGGCTAGGCATCTAATCAACCAAATCATCATTAATTAGTACCGATTTCAACGTGAATATATCTTGCCTACCCTGTCTACATGCTGAGTAAGTACATTTCTACAATTACACTTCGAGGTCCACCCAGGACGCCAAGATGGGAAGCAGGTCAATCCGCCACTGCGGAATTCGCCCTGAGGGTCCGAGGGCGTACAGCGCGCATAAGCTTACCATCGAACGTGCAAGTAGAGGGGAACGTCCCACCCCACTTCCCTACAGTATTTTAAACTCAAGATCCCGTTGAGTACTAAATTTGGTTTGATTTAGAGTAAGACTCATTGTATCAATTTATGTAATGTTCACGGTAATCTAATATTCAAATCTTGCTTTGGATCCCAAACTCTATAATAATTGCATTTTTCCATTCATTTTTCTGCATAATTAGAGTCATTAAAGTAACTTTTGATATCCGAATTTAAACACTTTCAATTCATCAGGGGCATTTCTAACGACCTTCAATCCCAGTCATTTCATAACCTCAACTTTTCAATTAATACACAGCCTCAGCTGTCACATATTTCTAACGCACAAGCGTCCTAATTAGTCATAGTGGTAACTTAAGAACGTGGGACCGCCCAGCTGTTCCGAGGACGTGGGACTCCAGCGGCGAGGCTCACCCCTAGCGCCCACTGGGTAAGGTTTTGGGGACGTTCCTAAACGGGGAACCGTGCTCAACAGGTCACCGGGTTTACAGTCATCACCACCTATGTCTACCATGTTCCTGTTAGGGTACTGTGGGTTTTTTTGTTTTTCCCGACGTATGAGAGGCCTCCCCCTGAGTTAGTAGGAGTGCTTATCTTAGGTTAATTTGCATAGTCGTAGCCGTGGAGCAACATAGGCCTAACCCCGAGAGGGTTATGTGTGCGAACTTGCCAATAATCCGGTCGATACTTCGAAGGTTTAGGATACAGACAGGTACAGTCTGTTCCGTACTACCAGTGCATAAATCACTAATCGAGTGAAATTGCGAGTTTTAGGACTACAGTAGGCTAGTCAGACTTTGTACGTCTCGTTTCAGTGGCAGACTAACGTAGGGCCTGTGACGTTTCAGTGGAGCCTGTACGTAGGACTTTTTCGTTTCAGTAGCTTAGAACGCGGGGGTTATTTTAGTGTTTCGTTTCAATATCAACGTCATAGTCGCCTACTATAAAACCAAAGTTAAACATATACCGTATAGTATCATATATTATATATCACAGTTAAACATATATATATATATATGTTTTTACCATACCACATACCATACCACCATGTTTTTACATATGTTTTACCTTGGCTTTATATGTTTAACTTTGGTTTATAGTAGGCGACTATGACGTTGACAAGTTGCGCAAGTGCGGCTTGAAGCCGCTACGCAGGAGGCGTGGAAAACCTCGTACTCGGAATACCTCGTAGTTGGAAAACCTCGTTGACGCGACAAAATCGCGAATCGGTCCGTGTACGGCCGCGATTCGGTAGTTTGCGGGTAACGTTTGTCGTTTAAACCGAAGTCCTGGGACAAATTTGTTTTACAGGACACTTTCGGTACGCCGCCGGACGCTGTCCGCCGCCTCCAAGTAGGGTGCAAAAGGATTTTCGAAATCGGAACATTTTTACGCCTTTTGTGTAAAATGTGAGAGAAATGTTTTCCTGGGACAATTGTTCGGCACTCTGGTGGATTGTAATCGCCCGTCCCCAACGTGTTGAAAAAAATTGACCCATTTTAACCGTCCAGTTCTATAGAGCCCTAGATGGACCCGATCGGCCGAAAAATGCCGAGCTATTAAAAGGAAACAATGTTTTTAGGATTTCCAAAAAATGACCACCATTTTTAAACAAAATTATTCAGTATTAGGTCCGTAACCTCTGATGTGACCCCCTAACGCCATTAGAATCTCCCCAAAAATGACATGGGCCTGAAGATATTGATGAAATGTATTAATTTCCATTTCCAAAACACCACTTAGCCCCCCCCCCCCCCAAATAGTGTAATTGAGACCTTGCGGTTGGTCAACTTTCGGGTAAGTCAAAGTCTTAGCCTTATTCGCGCGGTTCCGTAGAGTCCGAGATGGACCGGACAATAATTGCGCCCTTTGTAAAAATCCGGGACAAAAGATTTTACGGTACGTCTTAATCTTCGCCTCGTCCGCGCAGATCCGCAAAGCCCAAGATGGACAGGATCAGACATACTGCACATTTTTCATAAATCCGGGACAAAAGTTTTTCCGTGACACTTTTCCGGTTTGGCAAAATATGTACCTCGTCCGTCCGGTTCCGTAGAGCCCGAGATGTACCTGATCGGACTGTAATAATTTCATTTTTTTTTTTATCTTCCACAATTATTGTGGAAGATAAAAAAAAAAATGTTTATCCAAAAAATGACCAACCACAACCACTATTATGTGAAATTCAAAAAAGTTTTTGGCCACGTCGAAATGAAGGCGTTTTGGGGACTGCGGCCTCCTGACGTAATCGGAAGGAAAATAAAAATTATAAATTATGAAAATGCCCCAAAAAGGGTGACGGAATGCCCGGATCACGGTTTTGACTTGAAAAATTACCCCTCTAATAAACCACTGCTGCGCTTGACCTATACAGTTTTATAGAGCTCGAGACGGACCCGATCGGACGAAAATTGCCCGAGCTATAAAAGAATCAATGTTTTTAGGATTTTCCAAAAATGACCAACCATTTTAAAAGAAACGTAACTAAATTAGTATTAGGGCCGTAACCTCTGATGCTGCCCTCTGACGCCATTGAAATCGCCCCCAAAAATGAAATGGCTTGAAGATATTAATGAAATGTCTTAATTTCTATTTCCAAAATACCCGCGCCTCCCCTTCCCCCCCCCCAAAAAAAAACGTTGTCATTGCGGCATCCCAGTCAAAACAGTCCTCGAAATTTCGGATTCGTACTAGAAAAAGTTACTAAATTTCACTGAATAATCAAGGTTTAGATATTATAAAACACGACTTGTATCAACTGCTATCGATACATTCCCTGCGCACGTCATGAGCCACATTACGTCAATCCTCGGGAAACAGTCCTGACCTTGACAGAATGTGATGCTCCACGCGTCAGACCGGCCAAGCCAGGCCAAGCTATGCAACGATCCCAGTAACATCTCATGTGTCTCGCCCGTCCGAAGGTCGTGAATCTCCGAGCCGTTGCCTGATTATTTGAAAATTCAAGGTTCGGTTGTATTACCATGTAAGGTTTTACATTTTCCTTCTGATGACGAAAGATCGCAAACCGAGACATTTTTCCATTTTTTCTTCCATTCTCGGCTATGGCAATTAAACAGTATAAATCTGAGGCGACAAATGCATGGCCAAGAATAATCAAAAAGTTCAATTGCTGACGCTTCCTTGTTTTCCGACACTTTTTCGGGACGTCGCCGGATCCTACCCGCCGCCCCGAAGCTGCGGGTAAAAGAGGATGTAGTATATTACATTCTTTAACAATCACACATTGATTACCGGTCGGAAGCCAAAAACACGGGCGAATATCACAAACAATAAAATGTTTATTATCAAAATGTAGGTAACGGTCCCGTGCGTGCAGAGTGATATTTTTGGTTTCCCCCAAAAAAGGGTACTATGATGCACGCTCGTCAAGGTGATTAATTTTGCCCCGAAAAAGATGCCCGCGAATCTGTAAAAATGTTTGTCAAGTTAATTTTTTGCCCACAGAGGGTGAAAACAAAGAGTTTAAACGTTAATTACCGGATTCCCTGAATCTTTTTTATTTTTATAGTGTAACATAAAAAATCACATCTTTTCCTTTGGACCCCCTCCTAGCCCATTTAAATTGTGGTGCAACACTTTTTAAGAAGATAAATTTTGTTACGTGGCAAATTTGTAATATCCATAACGTATCGACCAATGTATTAAATTGAAAAAAAAATCAGCCAAAATCCTTCGTGAAGGATCGATCTAATGTTGTGAACCGATCTAGTGCTTCAAAAAAAATATCTGCCATACATGCCCTTAACGTTGAAACTCAACATAAAAACATCCCTGACGGCATTCAACATTGTACCATTACGGCGGGTTCGATTCCCGGTACCGAAACTATTGTTTCCCTTGCACATACATTCCTCCCGAAGGTGTTGAAACTCAAAAGTTTTTTTTGGAATCGTTAAAATTCGACTTTTGAACATTTCCAACTAGCGAAGGTACTAACAAAAAGTTTTGTTTCTTTTCTTGTGCATATTGGACGAAAATTCCGGGACAATTTTTTCCATCCTCTTGTGCGTCCTTCTCCAAGCTTTCAAAATCACCAAAGACCAAAGCTCTAGAGTTTACACAAAATTTAAAAAAAAGTTCCGGTACGGTAAAGGGCGGCGTTTGAAAACGGGACGTTTTTTTAAACGGTTACGCTTATTCCCCATGCGTATTGCCCACCTCCAGAGGTGACGGGTGACACGAAAATTAGAAAAATTTCCCTGGCCTTAAAGTGCAGAAAACCCGTTGCGCGCGAAATTTTCGAACATTTTCGAGAAAACGGGGGGAAGAGACGGTTTGGGGTTGATCGCGCGACCGGGGTATTTTTTATCGAAATCCTCGATCCTTTTCCGGTCTAGGGCCACCCAAATTCCGTCTCACGCGCCCCCTCGTGGTGTGGAAAAAAACTCGTTTTTGGGAAAACCTCGTTCCCCCAAGGTCGTGGGTTAACAGAGTATTAGTTATAGTGATATATTAGTACTTTAGACTGAAATTAAAAAAGTTACTACATTGGTGTAGTCACTTTTTAATTTCTGTCTTAAGTACTAACATATATATATATATATATATATATATATATATATATATATATTTCATGTTATAATGGAAAAATATAGGTACATTAGTATATGTCGGCTATCATGTATAATATCATATATAATACATAGCAGTAAGAACTCTCTTATCCGATCTCCGCTTATCCGATGTAGGCCTACCGTGTTAACCGAGCCGCCCACCCCCCCCAAAAAAAAAAATTAAAAATTAAGTTTTAAATACGTAAATAAAACATAAAAATAATTACAGACGCCGCGCCGCACTTTTTTAAATGTACTCGCATACATTTGTAGGCATGCCTTACGACTACGAGTGAGTGCAAAGAAGATAGATCGGCGATATATCTTGACTTTCGAGCAGTGTACATCAGTGTCACTGATCATATAGAGTTCAGTGGTCAGTGTGCGTCGGGCGCATCGCCGGTAAGCGTCAGTGTCACTGAGCATATAGAGGTCAGTGTGCGTCGCGCGCCTGCGCGTGCGCATACGATCCAACCATCTCACACACAGCTGTTCAAAGATGGTCGTTGTGGAACTAGATGCAATCATGTTTCAACCGATTCACGAAATTCGATAATCACGACGCATTGAATTGTTATTCCTGGGCTTATCTTATTTCTTTCCCAGACTTATCTTGCGTCGAGAGCTTCAGCGCGGGCATAGTAGTGAGAGGTTTTCCCACATGAGAAAGAGATCTAGGCCTAGGCCTAGGCCTATGTTTGCATTGTAGGCCTAGGCCTACTGCGTCGAGTTTAGGCCTAGACATACATTTTTATTACGACATGTAGGCCTAATTGTGTACGTGTGTTTGTGAGCTTGATTTACAAGCTATTAAATCATTTAGTACACCCTGTATGAAGTGTATCGTGTGTTTTTTATGTTCCTTTATCCATTACATGTGTCATATATCATTTTACCACATCAGGCTATGCTACGAGAGCAAATAAACAAATGAACCGCGCCATCCGAGTTTTTCGCAAATCCGAGGTGCCCCCGGTCTCATCCAACTCGGATAAGAGAGTTCTTACTGTATAATACATTATTATATTTCTACTACCTACCTAGTAGGGAAACTTAAGTGTAGGCTGGCGGGCTTGTGGTGGTCTAACATTTCATTTAAGTATCATACAAATGCAGCTTTTAAGAGTCAGCGGAAGTCGATTCTGCTATGTTAAATGGTATTATATCTTAATACCTCCTCTTGTAGACCAAGGATATTTACAATTTATTTCTCGAATGCTAGGTGTGGCCCTGGTGGGAAATACAACATTGTAAATTTGTACTTTCGATTTTTGAGACCATTCACTAAACCGATTTAAACAAAACGTACATTTGAAAATCATATTATAATCAAAAAAGCATATACCATTTTTAAAACAATCCTAAACCAACAAGTAAAAGAGTACAATTTTTGGCAAATTAAATATTTTTGAGGGAATGTGAGCTAGTTACGGGTAGTTAATTAAAAAGTAAGTCATTTAGCATTGCTCCAAAGTTTGTTAGGAAAAAATCTCTAAATATTCTTGGGTCTACAAGAGGAGATATAGGTAGTAATACCAGTTAACAGCCTGTAGGTATATAAGCATAGGCAGAATCCACTTCTGCAGACTCTTAGGGTCAAATATTACATTGTATGGAAGTAAGGTAATGCAGTACCTACTACCTTCTAAAAGTCTAAGAAACCCTCATGTTTCTAGTTTTGATTGAATTAGAAAATGCTAAATTTGCTTAGATTTTGTAAATATTGCTAGGCCCTAAATCATAAATTTGTTATTTATTTTTCTTTGTTTGAACAGCCACTGATCTCGTCTCGGGTGTTTGCCACGCCAAGGGAAGTCCCGTCTCGCCAAGAAGCCATGGCTGCGCAGAATAAGGACGAAAGAAGCAAAGCTAGGAACCGCCGTATGTTTGGTGCACTCATCGGAACCCTGCAGAAGTTTCGCCAAGAAGAGACTCGCATGAAAGACAAGGTAAAGTTCGTGTTAATAGAACTGCTCTTTGCATTATTTTTAGGGGTGTGCGAGTTCTCGATTTCTTGAGCTTTTTCTAGCTTAATTTTTGAGCTTGTGTCAAGCCAAGTTTGGTATACTAATCCTGGTTTTATTCAAGCCTAGCCTACAAAAGAAAGCGGTTTGCTCATTTTCATCAACACGGTTGTCAACGAAGACTTACTACTACTATATATAGGCCTAGACGACTTCTATATTGGTGTTTGGCAGTGATTCAATTTTGGCATTTTTTGGTTTAGATTTAATCAATTCATGCTCATTTTATGAAATGAAATGATTCACACATATTTCGGTTTTATCGTCCGTTGTGAATTTCACGGGCTCTATGCAACAAGCTGGTCGAGTGTCTGCTAGCTACCTAGATAAGCAGTGTATCTCTTACGTGAGAGATATGTAACGGGGTGGATGCTCTTACGAGGCTAGTGAAAAATGTATGTACGAGGCTAGACAGTTCTTAGGTCGTAACACTCATGTCTTGGAGATTTGTATGTTCGCAGCAGTTTTTTAAGCCTTTAAGCCTGTTAAAAATATTCTAAGCGCGGCAAAAATGACTAGTGATTGTCCCAGCTGCGAAATGACGTTAGAACTGAGTTGCCGCCGTGAGCAGACCACACACTGACAGCAGCTGACAAATGGTTGACATTTTATTTTAGGCTATGATGGTTATGAGGATGTTCCCTTGGCCGGCTTATGCTCTAGCTTCGATAATCGACCACTAAAACCAACTTAGAACGCACGAAAGATTAATACATTATTCATACAGGAAGTAAAACCACTGCGAGAACAACAAAATAATAATGCAAAAATAGTAAAACTGGACGTCGTATGTAAATAGGATGGTGCGTGCCGAAAATCACTTCCCTGCCATATAGATACTTCGACTAGTTGGGTAATTTACCGATTTAAGTGGCTGTGGAGTTGTGTTTGTGTTGAGCCGATCGGCGAGCACCGCCGTCTGTATGTAAATATGTACAAATATACATACATTTAGATGGTTGAGAGTCTAGCATATTAATTAAATGTCATTGGTGCGTACACACTGCAGCCGGAGCTCGACCTTTGCTCGACTCAGTTGTGACGTAGTACCGTCTAAAGATGGCACACACTCGTTTTTGGCGTGCAAACTGGGGTTTAAATTTACTTATTGTTTAAATTACACAAAATACATTTCAAAAAAAGAGGTGCAGTGACTATTAAGACATATATAAGAATTAAAATATAATATAAAATATAAACTGGAATATTCCCTATTTCCTTGGTCCCTGCTTGTTTTACTTAGTTAACATTGATATTTTTTTCTAGGAGGAGAAGAGAGCAATTGTAGAAAAGAAACTGGAGGAAAATGCAAAGCGTGAGAAAGAAGAATTAAAACGTGAACGAGTTGTCCTATTCCAAGAAAGAAAACAAAAGCAGGCTGAAATAAGGAAAATTGAGCTGAAGATGTTAAGAATCCGTGAGGTTAGTTTCAGAATGTTATAATGTCTCAAAATAACCTTAGATTTAGGTTAAGTAGGTAAGTGGAAGTGGAACTCAATAGTATTAAAGTGGGAGCCTCTAATAGAGTAATCTGTCTTAGTGCTTGTGTCTGCCAGATTTGTGACCTACATCCGAGGCCTGCATAATAATGGGCCTTAGTCCAGCCGGTTTTCAATAATATTATTTCATTTCCCATGTAAAGTTGTAATGCAACTAGGGAAGACGACGACCTGGGTACCCGCCCGACGAAGTCAGTTACGTAGTTTCCTCTGCCCGGTTCCTGAATTGAGGTGTCACATTGTAGGCGGATGACTAATGTAAACATGCGCTTTCTCATATCTTTTGTGCTTGACAGCATTTTTATTTTGAGTTGTAATGTTCTTTTTTTTCATACCGCCGACTTGTGGCAGTGTGCTGAGTATGCCCCCCCCCTCCCCTTCTGCCTTACCACTCATGCGATCTTCCAGAGATTATAACTGAATTTCAAACATTTTTAAGTGAGATTTATCTAATTCTCAATTTCATTAATCTATTAATCTTCGAGTTGAACAAATTTCGTTTGGAGTCATCTCATAATATTTTGGATTAATTGGCATTATGATATTAAAGTGGTAAAATCTTAGGCCAATTGGCATAGTTTTAGACTTTTAGGTATACGTAATTAATTATATATATAAGTCAAAAGTGGTTTAATTTAACTAAGATTTAATAAATTGGATGATGATGACGATGACGATTACGACGACGATGATGATGATGACGAGGACGATGACGACGACGGTGAAGACGATGATGATGACGATGATGAAGACGAGGAAGACGACGACGACGACGATGACGATGATTTGCCAGACTCGGTGTTTCTTCCTCATCATCTAACTCCTTCCTCTCCACCAATTTACTCCACTCTCTTCTGTCCTCCCACAACTTGACTCTTGTCACATGCTCCCACACTTCATCCCGTTTACCAACGTCTTCTAGCATTAATCTTTCCCATTTCTCTCTTGGCCTTCCTACTCTTCTTTTCCCCTCCTCTGCCGCTTCAAATTCTCGTCTTGGAATCCTATCTCTGCCCATCCTTTTCATATGTCCAAACCATCTTAGACGCTCTCTTCCTAGCTTAAGGTAGCTCAAGCGAATATACTGTCTAGTTTTTTTAGAGTTTCTTAATTTTGATGGTACCTCTAATATAGTTTAAAATTATTAAATCACAAACAATTAAATAAAACACACTTTGTTTACGAATTTTAAATGAACTACGCAACAATGAAGCTTACTTTTAAAATAAAAATACAGAAATTACATGATTCGTTATTGTTATTTTTCACAGGCTGTGATTTGACTCACGTATTTTTGTTTTTCATAGTAAACAATAAAACACGATTTATTGCTTCAAATTAACACAAAATTGAATTTCTAATCGCTTTTAAAATTAAATAAATATTATTGGTGTTCAGTTTTTATTTAATTAAACGCGTATTCAATAGTATCAACTACCAACGAAGGATCTGGCATCACTGTAATCACAGCGTCCCGAGGGGCCCCTTCAAAGGGCGATTTGTATCAAAATGTCAGTTTGTGATGGCCGCCTGCATTTCAAATGTACGAATGTAAATCAATCTTCAAAGTTAATACATCGAAAGTCAACACATCGCTCAGCAATCGTGGACACAAACACACACATCGATGTGAATTACAAGCTAGCTTTTGGTAAGTATTAACTTAGCATTTCCTTTCTCTTTAGATGAATTTACGGCGTAGGCCAGGCCATAGCCATAGCCTAGATATTATCAATCTACCTAATATAAATAGCCTAGGCCTCGCTTCTCTAGGCCTATAGTGTAAAAATCTTCACACCTACACGTTCATTGAACCAATATCTTGTACCTAGTAGACCCTAGGCCTAACTCCTTACAAAAATATCAACACAAAATCAGCCGTGGAGATAACTTAAATTAGGCACTAGGAAATGGAGATAGTATAGAGGCTGGCCCTTCCTTATCTTGCCTCCAAGCCAGATTTATCTGCCAGACAGTTTACTGACGTCGCTCTACCGCTCTCCCCCCCCCCCCATTTGAAGTAGCCTAGGCCTATTGGCTTGATTTACACCACAGTATTTATCAATTGTTTTTTTAATTTTATATTAGGGGTTTGTAGTAGACGAAACTTCGAGTTGAGTCGAGTATTTGGTCTACTCGAAATTGAGTATCAGAAAATTTACGATTTTGGTGGAGGTGCCGGGTAGCCTATAGCAAATTCACCACTATTCGTAGAAATGGTGGAGGGCCGGGTCGCGTGCTAGTGTGAAAACGTAAAAAATCGTTACCTATTTTTGGCGCTACCTTACCTACCCTGATTAGCAATAATAGTAACCAGGACTCTCAATCCCTATTTTGTAGTTGATAAGATGTATTTTAATTTGCAGGCTTGCTGGACACAGGAATGGGACCTACTCAGCTGAACACATTCCTAAGTGAGACTTTGATAAAGAGACATGAAAGAGTTGTTGGTCCTGTAATAGAATTCAAGGCACAGTCATTGTGCGAAAAAATAATAGACTTGGAGAAATCTCTGACCAAGTTGACAAGTGAAAACATTACAGCTTTATCGTCATGCAATAGTTCATCATTACCTTCTGATACGTCTAAGCTAACACCAATGAATGTAAAGAATCTGTGCCTATTCCCAAGACATAAGTCAGGATTCGACAACTCAAATTCTAGAAACATCCCAAATAACGTTTAACACCATTAGGATCAAATCTGATCGCACCTACTAGTGAGCCCATAACAAATATAGGAGCAAAGCATCATACTGCAACACCGAAAAGAAAGCGAATATCACTCATCAAGTACTATGGATGTAGAAGAACCTCAACCCAAAAAGGTCCACCTTATCTGCTCATATGACATGGATACAAAGTACAAACTGTGTCACGTCAGGATGCATGGGGAGGATTGGTAAATTTCTTCTTTGAAATTAAGAAAATAATAAATTTAGACCTAGTGGGACACAACATTGGTTTTGTTCTGAGGTTTTCATACTCATACTTTTTTATATTTGATTCATTAATTAATTACATTTAATATACTTTTTGAATTTTTTACCAAAATTGTTGTGTTTTAATGCATTGTTGTTGTAATATTACTATTTCAAATATTTAATTAACTGTAGTTCATTGTTGTGTCTGAATCTATGTAATAGATTTATTTAATTGTCCTCCTTTGTAAATCAGTTTTTTTTTTTTAAATCTATGGAATTGTGCATACTGGAACATTTTTTAAAACTAATCTATAATTGTGCCGATACCCTAAAGATAACTAGAGAGGTCTGTCCAGGTCGAACGTCGTACACACAAGAAGCAATTGCAACTGACCTGGCTGTTAACACTGGTTCAGCGCACAATGCAGTAAATGATGTACTTACATTACAAGCCATCGCTAACCATATTCTGCCAGAGAAGATCTTCGAAAAACACCAAGATTTTTTTCAAAACTCCTGCGATACAGCATTGAAAAAACCAGCAAGGCATCACTGTTAGTTTTGAAAGGTTCAGGGTTCTCTGACCAAATCATTGGGAAGATTGCAGCAGCTAGTTTGAACTATGACCATATGAAGTCAGTTTTTGACTCATTGAAAGGAGACGGGATCCACATTTATTTCAGGAAAGTGTAAACGGGCATCCTCGTGTGACAAGAAACAAAAATATTATTGGGCTTATAATTAAACATTTCTCAAAATTGCAAACAAAACACAAATGCTTAGGCAAATTTTTGAAGAACACTGACATCGGTACATCAATGGGGTCGATTGTTTCTTTCGATTACTAGAAAAGGACAGCCCCAAAGTCGAACGACATACTAAACAATATGACTACTGTTACAGTTAATTCATAAAAATAAACATTTATAAAATACAAAGCAATGTAGGCCCACAAGTGCTTCAAACCCCAACCTCTGAACTACAATTCGACTTGGTGCTATTTTTCCATGATATTTTGTATTTTTATATAATTGGAGATTGGAGATAATAAAGTGCTCACTCAACAATTACAAAAAAAATGATCACATTATTTAATATTTAGTATATGTAATTTACTAATTGATAATAAATTGCAACTTCATTGGCTGCCTGTATAAAACAAGTATCATCTTTATATTTCTTAGGCCTATACCTGTTGGACACTTACTTAGACAGTAGCAAAATTAGATTTTTAAATCTCCCTCCAAATGTGCTAAGGCTCTAAGCCAATAAGATTTGAGCTAAGTTTACAGGGTTGCCAAGTCAAATCGTCAGGTTGCACTTCAGGACGCTATAACTTCTAAATTAGTTCAGGAAGGTACGATTTTCTTGTTTCTATTCCATTCAGAATTTAATATTCTTTAAGAAAATCAGTTTTTTAAAACTTTTTATTCGCAAGAAGTTATTTAAAATAATAGTGAAGGTCGAAAAGTGTATATATTTCCATGTCCCCGTGCTATGGTATAGGGTGACCTTGAAACTTTAGTCCTGAATATCTCGTAAATTAGTTCAGGATGCCTGGTTTTTCTTTTTACATTATTGTGTAGCAGGTAATTATCTGTTAATATGCCAAATTTGAATTTTTTTTATCCACGTCGAGATACGCTTGAGCTACCTTAAACCTCAATCTCTCCAGTCCCAGTTCTTTTCTGATTACATTACTTCTTATCTTGTCCATCTTTGTAACTCCCTTGACACTTCTTAAAAACTTCATTTCTGCTGCTTCCAGCTGACTCTTCTTTTGTTCCCACTGCCCATGTTACTGCCCCATATGTTAGTATAGGTACAAAATATGCCTTGTACAACAAAATTTTACATTTTTGTAATGAATTAATGAAAATATTTTCCACATATTATTTACGCGTAGAACAAGCTTTCATTTCATACCAGAGTCGACTATGTCTTGTTTATTTTGTACATAAAATTTAGATTTATATGATTAGGGGCTAATTGTCGTTCATTCATTGTCGTTCATTTCTGAGGGGCTGTGTCTTGGACCAAATTTTCCTAGCAGCCCTTCTTTGGATCATTTCTAGATTATGAATATGTGATTTTGTATGAGGGTCCCATACCAAGCAGGCATATTCCAACGCTGGCCTGACTATCTCTAAATATGCTTTTTCTTTTACTGCTTAACTACTTCCTCTAAGATTTCTCATTATAAAGTTAAGGTTTTTATTTCCATTTGTAATTACGCTATTTATGTGATGGCTCCAGTTAAGTTTTGCGTTTAAATAAACCCCCAGATATTTGCAGATGTCCATGTATTGAAGGATAGTGCCATCAATATTATATTGGTACATGGAGCATTTTTGTTTTGCTGTGAACTTAATCAATTGACTTTTTTCCCCATTTAAACTCATTTTATAATTTATTTACCTTCACCCATTTGGCTATTCTGTCAATTGCTGCTTGAAATTTAAGACAATCGGCTACGTTTTTTTATTTCCATATTATGCAATCATCTGCAAAAAGCCTGATTTTGATATTGACATCTAGTCTCTCCCCTATGTCATTTATACAAATTAGGAATAATAAGAGACCTAAGATACTTCCCTGGGATACCCCTGAGTTTACTTACTAACTCATTCGAGTATTTATCGCCAACTTTTACTACCTGAGTTCTTCCCAAAAGCCAATTTGTCTTTCCATTTTACCACTCGACCATCTAGGCCTAATTTATTGATCTTGTCAATGAGTACATCATGAGGCACCTTGTTGAAGGCCATAGAGAAGTCGATTAGTACTGCATCCACCTCTCCTTTTCTGTCAACTATTTTTTGTCAACTGTATGTATGTACTCACATACATGTACTCATATACATTTGTAGGCGTAGCGCAAGTATAGCCCATGCCTACGAGTGAGTGCAAGAGAGATAGATCGGCGATATATCTCGACTCTCGAGCAGTGTGCGTCGCACGCATCGCCGGTAAAGAGCCTTCCCGACTGCGGCCGATCGTGCTTCGGCCCCATAGATATTATTTAAACACCGGGTGCACTCCATGCGATGCAACGTCGCTTCTGCTGTCCGTCCGCAGCGCCAGACACCACCAGTGTTGTGCCAGATAACCAAAAATATTATCTAGATAAAGATAAGATACTCTTCCTAAAAAGTATCTAGATACAGATAATAGATAATGGACATGAATTGTATCTAGATATAGATACATATACTGGCAATGTATCTAGATAATAGATAATAGATACTTTTACAAAAAAAAATCGGCTTAAAGACCCAATTCAATTTTTTGAATACGTTTCAGGGTTCTAGTCTAGGTCTAAACTCGTAAAGTTTGGTTTTGAACATAACAACCCATTTTATTAGAAAAGGGTAGCCCTACTTTCCTGGCTGAAAAGGCATGCAATAACAATAAAGAATGTTTTACCCCACATAGGTACACACAACAAGAAATTACAATGCTAACAAAAATATTTTACCAGATGCATTATAATGAGGCCTATATGGAACAGGGAAGGATAGTTTGACTGAAATGTTTGGGATATTATAATTTTAATGGGCCTTATTAAAGCTAAGTTTGCGTGTTTGTTAGCTTGTAGGCGAAATTTAAAAAAGTTCAAGTTAATCTAAAATAATAAGATCTAAGCTTACGTTCGTATTAAGTTATTTTAAAAGTTCAAATTAAAAATAACCTTTTACCTGGTCAAGTTAAACGAAGACATTGCAAAGGGGAAGACAATCTTTCTTTTTTTTTTTGAGCGAAGTGAAGACTTCAATAATTTCACTGACCCCCCAAAAAATTAGCTCGGGTGTGTTTTTGTTTGTTTTACTGTCTGTTTATTTGCTCTCTACCGGGCAAACGGCATATGCGATCTCGATGAAAATTGGAGGGGACCTTCGAAATCTCTGAACTTCGGCTTGCCACGTTTTTGGGTACAATCGAAGAATTTAATTCATGAATTGTTTTTTTACGATTTCTTTAAATTTTTAATGCGATATTTTCGTGGTATTTGGCTCGCGACCAGGAAAAGCGGCTACTCCGATCTTGATGAAACTTTATGGGAACATTTGAAATCCTTACAATTATATATATTATGATGTAAGGGACATTTAAAGAAACATTTCACATAAAAATTGTACTTTTACTATTTTCTCCCCGATTTTTAATATGATTTTTTCGTGATGTTTGGGACGATTCTGACCTAACGGATGGGGCTACAACGTTCATATTTTACATGTACATTAAGATTATAGTGATGTGCTGCCTTTTGAAAGAAAAAAGTTGAAAAAGTTGCCAAAATTCATAGAAATAAAGGTTTTAATAAAAGCCTTTTATAGGTGTATAATTAACAAGTAATATCAAGTAACTATAGAAACTTGACAATAATCACCTACAATGCTTACAGAAGCAAGTCTTTGGGCCTCGAGATATTTTGCATTCTATTGTTATCCCACGCATACTAAAAACTTACAAAAAGCTCATCTATCAATGCGACTAAAAAAGCGTTCGCGAAGCGGCCTAGTATTCTTAAGTCCCAATTGAAAACAATGGGCATTCTTTGCTTACAAAAACCATGGAAAAAGCTAAAGATTGATTGCGATCTAGTTTTCCCTTCCCATTGAAAATCATGATTAAAAAAAACACTATTTTAGACGACGTGTTAGCATTTATTGATAGTGATTCTGATTTTTTGTATCTGTTATCTAATGTGAAGATTCAGATAATAGATAACCAGAAATATTATCTGAGATAAGATAATAGATACTTTGAAATCATGTTATCTAGATAAGATAATAGATAACACAATGTTATCTAGATGATTATCTAGATAACGGCACAACACTGGACACCAGTGCTTTTACGGGGGTGCGCACTGACCGCGCGGCGCACGCACATGCACATGAAAACCTGACTTGACTCTTGAGCAGTCCGCCTGCGCGTGCGCATACTATCCAACCATCTCACAGTCACAGCTGATCAAAGATGGTCGTTGTGGAACTAGGTGGAAGAAGAATTGCAATGCGATCATGTTTCAACCGATTCACGAAATTCGTAATCACGACGTATTGAATTGTTATTCCTGGGCTTATCTTCTTTCTTTCCCAGACTTATCTTGCGACGAGAGCTTCAGCGCGGGCGATAGTAGTGAGAGGTTTTCCCACATGAGAAAGAGAGGCCTATGTTTGCATTCTAGGTCTACTGCGTCGAGTTTAGGCCTAGGCCTAGACATGCGTTTTTATTACGACATGTAGGGCTAGGCCTAATTGTGTACGTGTGTTTGTGAGCTTGCTTTACAAGCTATTAAATCATTTGGTATACCCTGTTTAAAGTGTTTCGTGTGTATTTTATGTTCCTTTATCCATTGTATGTGTCATATATCATTTTACCATATCAGGCTAGCCTATGCTACAAGAGCAAATAAACAAAAAAACGCGTCATCAGAGTTTTTCGGTAATTCGAGCTGCCCCCGATCTCATCCAACTCGGATAATAGAGTTCTTACTGTATACATAATTAATTATACATAGGCCCTACCAAGTTAAAAGTGGTAAAATTGTACTAAAATGCAATTAATTGATGATTAATTAAATTATTTGGAAATATTTTTTTCATTTATTTATTCTTTGTTAAATAAGCTTTTATTTGATACCAATGTCGACTGTGTTGTCTCTTTTTTAATATTTTTTAGAATTAATTAATTAATTTGATTAATTCAATTAATAAGAAAGTTACAGGAACTCAACTTGGAGCCATCGATTTTTGAATTCCTTGCTATCATATAGTAAACTGGCAAATTTTCATGCTTGCTTCACGATTTGCACGATTGTTATGTGTAATGGAGCTTATGGTCTCCACTACAAGGAACAGTGAGTGCTATTTTAATGGCCCGCTGCTGTTCCTCTTTCGTGATTATGAGCTACTTCATCGGCACGTCATTGTTTATAGAACAGCATTACGTCTGAGATATTACGATAATTAATGAGCGCGTTTCTTCGCAGTTCATTAGACACCCCACAAGTTTTTTTGTGTTACTACCCGGGTAACGCATGGGTAATATAAATGGGTACCCGGGTCGTAAAAGAGTTGGGTTTCGTCATCCCTAAGTGCAACTATGGGCGCAGTCCCAAACGTGTTGAAAACACTTTTTAGCGTGCAGCGTGCTTGGCTTGGTCCGAAAGCTGTTGAAAATGATATTCCTAGCGGTCCTATAGTGTGACCTTGAGCGTTGCCAGCACGCTGATGATGCCCGAGGTTTTTGTTTGAGCATTTTAAACAAGCTGTTGATAATGAATAATGATATGCCTAGTAGTGGTCCGAAAGTCAAATCCACCGCTTTCTGAATGTAATGGACTATAAGTTAACTTTTGACTTAGTGGATAGAAATAAACTTTTGCAAAAAATGGAACAAATGGGAGTACCAAACAATATCAGATGGTGGACCAGAGTTTTCATGGGTATGAGAATGATGAGAGTTAGATACGGAGGAAAAAGATCAAAATACAGGCAGACAAGAATTGGATTACAGCCAGGAGGGGTCCTTAGTCCAACGTACTTTGTAATCTACATCGATGATCTAGCAGCATACGTAAAAGAAAGAAGCGAAGTAGAGGTAAAGCTCTATGCAGATGATGTGATAATGTAGTACCTATACAGGCAATGACCCAAGGAAGATGGAAGAATGCACAAGTGTGTTGCTTGTCACAGCACCTAAAAGTAAATTGCAGAAGCTAGACACGGTGCAAAACCAAGCTATGAGAATCTCCACAGGAGCAGTGAAGTACACTCCAATCACAGCTCTGCAGGCCAGAACAAACATTCCACCACTTGAGCCTCAAAGAAATGTGGCTGCAGTGTGTTTACATGAAAAGATGATGTCACTATTGTGACCGGCGCTATCATAAAATGCCCCCACTTGGGGTAATTACCGTGATTGATCGTAGCCGAAACAATAACCATTGGGCGCGCTTCTCTAGCTCAGACACGAAACTAATTAGGGCTTTATAAAATGACCGGACATCGGAGACACACAATAAGGAGGTGATAACAAACCACTTAGGGTCAAGGGATATTTGCATATCCCAGAGCCCTGACTCACCAGGACGACTGTCCTCACTGTGGCGGTGCGGCAAGGCGGCGTCCTCCGTCCCTCCTGGAATGGGTGGCGTACACTCACTAGCTTAGTAATGACTAATTATAGGCGGGAGCTTAATGATTAAGTGATTGGCTGAAGGCATGATAAGCGTGCAAACTTGGGAGAGCTAGAGGTGATATGGGGGAATTTAGGTTCCCCAAACTAGACACATATCTCCTTGGAATTCAGCAGTATAATTGTTGGATACACATAATACAACAATTTCACACAAACAGAATGATTTGAATAAAAATGATTTGAATTTACGTCGGATCCAACTTAAAACAATAGTCTCAGAAACATATGACAGATTTTGAAGAAATACATGGGTGCCTTATTATAATATTAATAATAAAGTGCATGGGTTAGTTTCTACTCAACACTCTTTCTCGGATGGTAGACCGATGCGATGACTGATGGTAGCAATCTGACACGTCGCGATGACCGATGATATGACGCGCTGAGACGCCGCAAAATTAGCGTCCCCTGGTTAGGTACGCCGTTCCAGTGGCGTCGTGACCTCTTCGGTGGGGCACCTGACCTCGCATACTGGCTCATGCGGTACGTCTGGCGACGTATGGTTGCAGTCTTCTGGCTTGTCAACGACCCCAAGGTACGTTCTCGGTGACGTGGTTACATTGTTACCCACGCTCGCTCGTAGTGGAGGGCTTGACCCCTGATATCGGGTCAATAAGTGGAATATGACATGGGAAAGATTAGGGATATACTAGGTTCTTTGGATGTGGTTGGCTATTGAATTAGGTTAATTGAAAAGGGTAGCCATTTCGTTGCTGTTGTCGTCGTAGTAGCGTCGGTGGCGTCACCACATGATGCGTTGCTCGCACTCACCGAAAACTACTTGAAAAAGATTGATTTTATTATAACTAATTAGGCCGAACTTATGTCCGTACCTATTCCGATGCACGGAAATACTGATTTCGTTGCCATGATGGCTTCGACCGCACTTGAACCACTTTGTAGACGCGCACAAATCGCTGCACTTCACACACCAACTGCTTGATTCGGGGTTCCAACACTTTCTGGCGACTTCTCCCTGTGGAGGGCTTCGCGTACCCAAGCCTCTGACGCGTTGCCCACTCCTTGATCACGTGCTCACTGGGTGACATTTGTTACTGTCGTCCCGATTGGCAGGTGTAGGTGTCGGATGGCTCGGCTGGACCAATGGTCCTTCGGGTTATTTAGCCCCTTGCCATTTGCCCTTCACTGGCGACCTTCATGGTGCGACGTTACTCCTTTCGGTGCACGTCCACCCGTCCCACACTGCAAACTCGCATCTTCTGCCCTCGTCGGTGCGTTGACCCTAGCTCCTGGGTTGTTCTAGAACCTTCTTGCCCTTAGGCGAGGCCTCCCTCGCCTAGCCCACTGGCTACATGGACCGTCCCGGTCCTAGCCTCAGCTGATTTGCATATCACACCTCATTATGATATGTCATCTTTTAGAAACACCATTAATATTTACTTTCAATCAAACGAGATAGCTCGATGATTAATTGATATTAAATTATGAATGAAAAATTGGCCTGTGGTAGTAGGCCGTAAGGAGTGAACCGTTACAATGATGAGGCTGGATGAACAATATTGGATCGGAGAGCCATATGAGAGACTAAAAACTCATAAAACTTTCATAACTACAGCCAGTGAATTAAGAAATGAGCTTATTGGAGATGTTAATCCAGAAAACAGAATGAAGCTGTCAAAACCTAACATCAGGGTGGCTGTTTTAGATGTTCAGCATGAACTGGAAGTGGAGGGGATATGTGGACAAAAGAATGATTACAATGAAGAAGAGCTGAGACAAGTAACTCTGATACATGTACATGACAGGTATCCTGCAAGGGAGTGGCTGCACATGTATTACGGATCATCAAAACCGAAGAAGGCAATGCTGGAGCAGGAATATACTGTAGAGAATTTGAGAAGGCACTACCAAATACTACTAAATACAATATTGGAAGCACTAAAGCTGGCAGCAGGTCACCCTAAAAATATAATTGTGATACTTTCTGATTGTAATGGCGGCAATACAGGCAGTTGCAAGCAAGGGTGAGGTGGACAGTGATGTCAAGGAATGTAAGTTACACATTCTGAGACGGAGTAATGACTGAGGGAAAGGAAGTTATACTGCAACCTGCACACTGCAATCTGCATGGTAATGAGAAGGCAGACTTCTTGGCAAAGAGGGGCAGCAACTGAGTAGGCACTGTCTTTTAAGTAGGGACCCTGAGAAATAGCAAATAAAAAGTTCTCATTTCGTTACAAAAAATCTTCAATTTCAGTAAATAAACTCAAGGTAAAGTCAAGGCATCCTCATGAAAATAGCATTGCAATCACTACCCTTCAGCGAAATGAACACATTATTACATATAAACAAATATTTTCGTAGGTCATAAAAAGCTAATTTAATTGGAATTAGCTAGGCGTGTTCAATAATAATATTTTCAACTGTCATGGTGCCAACTATACGTTAAAACATAAATTTTGATTTCATTGACCATTTTGACAGAAACTGAGAAAAAGTTCCCAATTATGCTCTAATTTAGCATAAAAACGTGATTGTTGCCTTATTTTGCTACTACTTAATAATAAAACAGTCATATTTAGTATCATTTAGTGAAAAAAGGCATTCACAAAATTTAGGGTCCCTACTTATGAGGCAGAAGTCCCATCTAACATCTGCTGCTAAGAATTTGGTTCAGAGGAGTGGGAGGAGGATGCAAAGGACAAGCCATGGCAAAGTATAATAGTATCAAGAAAGACAAAACCACCCAGATATAAGAACAAAAAGGTCTCATCTGCCCAGTTCAGACTTGACACAGGGCATGACATGTTGGGTCAACATTTGCACAAAGTAGGGATGGCAGATTCTAGCCTATGCAGCTTGTGTAGTAAGGAAGAACAGAATTGATGACATCTTTTCAGTTGTGAAAGGACTAAGTCTGGACTTGACGTGATGCCAGATGCATGTACAAAGGGAATCTTGTCTTTATTGGATAAACACGATAACACATAATGGCCGAGTAGGCCGATTGGGGGCATATAAAAAGAATCAACACAAGAAAGTTACATAATAGCTGTTTCGGCTGATAATCCTGTCAAATAAGATCGTATATTGACGTTTGGAGGAAAAAATTGCGATGTCGCTGAATTTTTGCAGAGACCTTCCTTATATAATACTTATCAACATACTAAAACTCCCCTACAATCGGACTGGAGCTTCGGCCGCCATATTGGAAAAAGGCGGCCAAAAGGTGTTTGTTATCTAATATCTCCAAATCGGTTTGAGATAGACAAAATATCTCAATGGCAAAAATATTCCCCATTTAATTCCCTACAAAACATGTGTCTTCTATAGTTTTGGTAGGGGCAAAGGTTACGTCACAAAATCGTGGTTTATATGTTGCTCATTGGAGACCAGCTTATTTCCAAATTTTCACGCCTAGCATCAAACAATGCTCGGGAAATCCGTGAGAAATCGATTTAAACACAAAATGACTTATGTACGGTGTTCATAAAAGCTTCCATTAGTATTTAGTTAGAAAAATCAGGTCTGCGAAGGAATTTTGGTTTTTCCATTGTTGGCATTTCCTTAAAAATGCCCTTTTTGACTGTCGATTATTAAGCACTAAATAGCATTGGAGGAAAAATTCTTTCTACGCACATTGAAATGACTCAAATATTGATCCGATTACAACCAAAGTTTAAATCCAATATGGCTGCTAATTCCTAATATCCACAAAACAAAGTGAATATGTAACAAAAAGTGTAAAAAAAGCATGAAAACGGTATTCATATTGTGAATATTAGTAATTAGCAGCCATATTGGATTTAAACTTTGGTTGTAATTGGATCATTATTTAAGTCATTTCAATGAGCGTGGAAATAATTTTTCCTCCAATGCTATTTAGTGCTTAATAATGGTCAGTAAAATATGGCATTTTTTTTGGAAATACCAACAATGGAAAACCCAAATTCCGGGTAAATGCAAAATCCGATTTCGCAGAACTGATTTTTTAAAATACTAATGAAAGCTTTTATGAACCCCGTACAAAATCCTTTTGTATTTAAATCGATTTTTTACGGATTTACCGGGCATTGTTTGATGCTGGGCGTGAAAATTTGGAAATTAGCTGGTACTCCAATAAGCAACATATAAACCACGATTTTGTGACCTAACCTTTGCCCCTACCAAAACTATAGAAGATACCTGTTTTGTAGGGAATTAAATGGGGAATATTTTTGCTATTGAGATATTTTGTCTATCTTAAACCAATTTGGATATATTTGATAACAAACACTTTTTGGCCGCCATTTTCCAATATGGCGGCCGAAGCTCCAGTCCGATTGTAGGGGAGTTTTAGTATGTTGATAAGTATCCTTTAAGGAAGGTCTCTGCAAAAATTCAGCGACATCGCAATTTTTTCCACCAAAAATTCTTATTTGACAGGATTATGATCAAGCCACTCGAATTCATCATCATCATTATCTGTTGCCACGTCCAACTCTGTGTTGGGTCGGCATAGAAGACAGGCCTCTCCATCTTCTTCTGTTCTGTCTTTTCAACAACTTTTGGATCATAGCCTATACTATAGGCCAAGCAACGAACGACCATTTGAGACGATTTAGATCAATAATTCCGGGCAAGCTGAATTTTTGCACAGGCCTTCCAAAAAGTGTCCTTAATAAAGGGAAAAAAGTCCTTGAAAAAATGGCATTGGCCGCCGTCTTGGAAAATGTCTGCACAAAAGTGATTCGTATACCTTCAAAATGGCAGAAGAACAGTTTCACCAGCAAAAATATTCCCCTTATAATTTGACATAAAAATGGTGTCTACCATATTTTCGGTAGAGACAACGGTTACGGTACGACACAAAATCATGCTTATAATAATATGTTGCTTATTGGAGTACCAGCTGATTTGCTGATTTTTGTGCCCAGTATCAAACAAATCCCTGTAAATCAGTGAGAAATCGATTTAAACACTTACAGGCTTTTGTACGGTGTTCATAAAAGCTTTTATTAATATTTAAAAGAATCAGGTCTGCAAAATCAAAATTTGCAGTTACCCGCAATTTTTGTTTTCCCTTGTTGATATTTCCTCAAAATTGCCATATTTGACTAAGTATCCATTATTAAGCACAAAATTGCATTTGAGGGAAAAAAAATTCTATACACATTGAAATGACTTAAATAACGTCTCAAAAACGTGGTAATACAATGAAAAACAGCATGGACCATGAAATTATGGCATTTTGTTATGTTGCTGGTTGCGTAAGGTACAGTAAACCAATTTTGGATTGGGATTCAGATTCATAAATTTTTTTGCTTGGGATTCGGATTCGAAATAAAAAATAATTGGATGAGCGAAGCGAAAACTTCAATTTCACTGACCCCTCAAAAAATTTAGCTCCAATGTTTTTATGTTTTTTTTTTCTGTCTGTTTGTTCGCACGATTCCGGGCAAACGGCATATGCGATCTTGATGAAATTTTGAGGGGACCTTCGAAATCTCTGAACTTAGACGTGCCACGTTTTTGGGTACAATCGAAGAAATATTTCTCATGAATATCGTACTTTTACGATTTTTTTTTCGATTTTTAGTGCGATATTTTCGTGACATTTGGGCCGATTCTGACCAAACGGGTGGGGCTAGAACGTTCATATTTCACATGGACATTAAGGTTATAGTGATGTATTGCCTTTTGAAAGAAAAAATTGAAAACATTATCCAGAAACCATATAAATAAAGGTTTTAAATTAAGTTTTTTGAGGTATTTAATTCACAATTAACAAGTAACAATACAAACTTGACATCAATCACCTACAATGCGTTCAAAAAGCACTTGATAAGTAAAGAGATCCCACGCAAACTAAAAACTTACAAAAAAGCTCATCCATTAACGCGACGGGACTTTAGCGTTTTCCTAGTAATAATAATAAAAAGAAATACGTTCCTCCTCAAGACTGGTTGCGTGTTATGTTTTTGTAATTTTCAGTTACATTTAACTAACTAAAACATCAATTGCAATGCTTACTATGTTTACTAAATCAGCTAATTGACATAGATATCAATATTGAGCAACACATCCTTTGTCATCACTCATCACCTTATCAGTGTCACTTATGGAGGTTGTCACCTTATGGTTTTACAGATTGTAGGCCCGTCTTTATAGTTTTCGACTTCTTCAAAAGACTGTGTTTAAATGGTGTAAACCTGGTGTCAGAAGTACATCAAGGGGTCTGGAAGATACCTACCGTTATCGACCTCTCTCGTGAATATTCCGTTTGTCTGGCATGATAAGAGCCACACTCTGTATTATCTACGGGGAATGTGCCC
>JAMZAV010008779.1:0-27821 GCA_024449915.1 Sweltsa coloradensis | reverse complement strand
TTGTGAAAAAATTATGCGATTTTGTATTATCTTGGAAATTTGTTAATGTTTCACGCTAATTTGTTTTGAACACGATTCGTATTTCAAATGTTCAATTTAAATAACTAGGGAAACGCCAAAGTCGTTGTTAAACGGGTGAGTGAGCCATGTGTTGAATACCCGGTATCATTCCTCATACTGGGCTAGATCCAGCCTTGGGTATAGGGGAGGAAAGGAGATGTTCCCGTGTACTCAACACTTGGCTCACTCACTCGTTTAACAACGACTTTGGCATTTCCCTTGTTTTAACTGACATTTGTGGTGCATACGAGTAGTGGGCGAAACAATAAATAGGTATCTTCGTGTTATTATTTATAACTGCGATTCTCAAACCTTCTAATTATCAATGAGTGAGATTTTATTTTGAATCATTGTAATAAAGTAAGTTCCTATACTTAAATGCTAATATTTATACCGTGTACGTTCTAAAATAATTTTTGATATACCATAAAAATATGCAAAAACTTGCAAAAAAAAAGGGGGGCCAAGCCGAAAACGAGGAAGATAAAAGTGGCTCAACTGCATAAAGTGATGAGATCTAGAAGTGTGGCTTAGCCCATTATTTTGTTTAAAATAATAAATTAAAAATATATCAATATCCATATCATAAAGTAACTATGAAATAAATATATATTTACAAATATAACATAAAACATTAAATACATTTATTGAAACATTTACATGTGGAAATATCAAAATTAACAGGACGTCATTCAAAATTAAAAGCTTGGACGATGGATTTGGATTTGTTATGTTTTGGTTAGTCAGTAACGACAACCAAGTCAAAAATTCTTCGACCATGTTTTTAATTTTGGATGGCGTCTGTTAATTTTGATATTTCCATATGTATTTGTTTCAATAAATTATTTAATGTTTTATATTATTATTGTTAATATATTTGTTTCATAATTATGGTTAGATAATAATATGGATATTGATATATTGTAAATTTATTATACAATTAATAAATATATTTATTATTTTAAACAAAAGAATGGACTTGGCCACACTTCTAGATCTCACCACTTTATGCAGTTGAGCCACTTGTATCGTCCTCGTTTTCGGCTTGGCCCCTTTTTTGCAAGTTTTTGCATTTTTGTATAGTATAGATTTGTTACAAAAACATACATTTTCCGACAACGCAAAGAAAAAAAATCATATTTATCAAACAAAGCGAAAATTATTAAATCCATCTAGTGAATGTTTAGATACATGTTTTGTTTTTTAAACAAAAAAATCTTTTACTTAAAAAAAAATTGCAAAAGCCTTAGCATTTTTAGCAAAACGCTGTTTAAATCGTAAAATTGCAATTATTATGAGAAATAATTGATTGATAGCGCTCAAATTTCACACAAATATAAAGTGTCATAAAATCAAGGTTATGTGAAAAAATTATTACAATCGGATAAAGCATGTAAGAGTTATAAGTCGAAGAAATTATTTAAAATCGAAAAAAATCGTAAAAACGCGATTTTCATGAGAAATAATTTTTCGGTAACGTTAAAAAAACATGGCAGTTCTAAGTTCACAGATTTCATAGGCCTCCACAAACTTTCATCGCAATTGGAGTATCGGTTTAGCCGGAATCGTGTTAACAAACATCCAAAAATACAAAAAAAAACATTCCGGATTTTTTTCTCCAGTGTAGTGAAATGGAATCTTCGCTTTGCTCGCTACGCTTATCCAATAATACGAGTACCTTTGAGCATGACTGCATGTCACATTAACTAGGAATCTTCGCAAATGCTTTTTCAGGCGCGTTGTTGGATGAGCGTATGTTTTGTTAAACGAAAAAAAGCGTAAAATTGTTATTGTCATGAGAAATTATTTTTCGATTGCGCTTAAATTTCTCAAAATATATTTATTCATAAAATTAAGTTTCTGTGCAAATATCATAACAATCGGATAAAGCATGTAGGTGTTAAAAGTCGAAGATTTTTTTTAAACAAAAAAATCGTAACATTACGATTTTCATGAGACTTTTTTTTCGATTGCGCTCAAATTTCACAGAAATATATTTATTTAAAAAAATAAGGTTCTGTGAAAAAATCATTACAATCGGAGAAAGCATGTAGGTGTAATAAGTCAAAGAATGTTTTAAAATTTTTTAAAAAAATCGTAAATTGCGATTTTCATAAGAAGGAATTTTTCGATTGCACTCAAATATCACACGAATGTATTAATTCTTAAAATAAGTTTATGTGAAAAAAACATTTCAATCGGATAAAGTATGTAGGTGTTATAAGTCTAAGTCTAAGTCTAAAAATCGTAAAATTGCGATTTTCATGAAAAATTATTCTTTGATTACGCTCAAATTACACACGAATGTATTAATTTATAAAATTTAGGTTGTGTGAAAAGAATGATTACAATCGAACGAAGCATGTAGGTGTAATAAGTGGAAGAAATTGTTTAAAAATCGAAAAAATCGTAAAATTGCGATTTTCATGAGAAATTATTTTTTGATTGCGCTAAAAAATTTCACACGAATATATTCATTTATAAAATAAGGTTCTGCGAAAAAATCGTTACAATCGGATGAAGCATGTAGGTGTTATAAGCCGAAGAAAGTTTTAAAAATCGAAAAAAATCGTAAAATTACGATTGAGTTTTATTATTTTTAAAACATATCTTCGACTTATAACACCTTTATGCTTTATCCGACTGTAATGATTTTTTCACAGAATATTAATGTTATAAATTTATGTAATGTGAAATTTGAGCGCGATCGAAAATAATTTCTCATTAAAATAACAATTTCACGATTTTTTTGGTTAAAAAAAAATTACGCTCGTCCAACAACGCGCCTGAAAAAGCGTTTGCGAAGCTTCCTAGTACAATTACTTTTTGTTTTTTAACACTTTTCTATATTCTGTTCATTTCAATATGTTTGTATTACATTTTACATATTATATCTTAATTAGTTCATTGTTTTGGATCAGTGTCTGGGTACTTACGAAAAAGACAATACGTGAATAAACTGATATTTGACTAAATTTTAGTAAATCCAACAGCTCTTAACATTTCTCGATTTGATTAGTCGGGAAACATTCCCATTGGTGGAATTGTTTATATTTAATACAATTCAGAAGTTAAAAAATCCATTCCGATCGTGGTTGTAATGCGTCTACCTGGAATGTGGGAGACTCGGGATCGAACCCCGATCGGATGGATTTTTTTAAACTGACACGTTTTTGTTTTAAAGTTTGAAGAAATCATGTATCATATATATTTAAAACATTTACTGGATATAAGCTATTAAATAATACCATAAAAACAATATTATTAAATAGTTTGTACCCAATAGAAGGTTTTGAATATAATGGCATGTATAAAATATATGGAATAGAAATATACAAGTATTAATAATCTTTAGACATCAAATTCGTTAGTGAGAAAATCAGTATTTAGCACTTTGACATGATTATTCCGAAGAAGAGATATTGTCAATAAAAACTGAATACTTACTTTTCTCGCCCAGCTCATTGCTCTAGTACCAACTAAACAGTTTTCAACGACGTGTCTCGAATGTTGCAAACGACGTTCACAGTAACCAAATGAGTCTTATAATTTAAATTGAAGATAACAGGATATTGTCCCACCGTCTCAGAAGAGCTCCATTCGGAAACTGTTTGCTGAAAACTTATCTTAAGAAAACGGAAAACCATTATTACAATATCGACACGTCTCGTATTTGCACGTGACCTGATTACATTTAAAGTGTGCCATGGTCTTTCATTATCGTAACGTTTAGTTCTATGTGTGTACAGAAAATAGTAAGACTTCTGATAATGACATGACACCTAATGTAATAAGTGTGCAGATAGCTGAAAACCCCCCAACTCGGGTTAGCTGAGGTCCGTGAAGTTAGCCCCCCTACCCCCTGCGGAAAATTCACATTGTTTATACTTGTGTCGTTTGTGAATCGTTTGTGCACGTTTTTGCATCGTTTGTGCACGTTTGTGCACGCATTTATTTTTTTTGTGCACAAAAATTGTGGCCGCAAATGAAAAAAATTCCGGGGGGGGCAGTTTTACAGGAAGTTAGCCCCCCCCCCCACCGAACCGAAATGTCGTAAATTAACCACCTGTGACGTTTGTGCACGTTTGTGCACACATTCATTTCATCTGTTCACAAACGATGTTGTTACAATTGAAGAAAATTCCAGGGGGGGCCGCTTCAGTGAAGTTAGCCCCCCCCCCCCATGTGGAAAAGTCACATTGTTTATACTTGTGTCGTTTTGCATCGTTTGTGCACGTTTGCGCACGCATTTATTTTTTTTGTGCACAAAAATTGTGGCCGCAAATGAAAAAATCCGCAATAATTAGATCAATACCACATTTTAAATTGTCACCGAGTATACTTTTAGTCAGAGGGCAGATGTGTCGCACTTCACGCAGAATGGCCACTTGATTTTATTTCTGAAATCGATTATATACTAAAAGGAAGTATAAATATCGCTTATCATCAGCAGGTGACAAAGCAATCTTTCTCTCCTTAATGGTGTACACTTCATGCTTATATTGCCTTATAGTTAACATTTCCTTACTTATTATAACACTGTTTAATAAACATTTCTTATAATGATCGTGGCGTATTTTCTTTTTAATTGTTTGTCTGTCTCACCACTACCCTGGAGTGGAAGAAAATTTTGTATGGTGTACCCGGACAAAATTCCGAACAAGCCGAAAATTTGCACACATGCTCAGTTCATCATTCCAAACAATAGTTGAAAAGTCCCTAAGCTCCGCCGCGTGCGTCTTGAGATATAGTGACAAAAGGGCGTAAGTGCCAAAAATATGATATTTTCAATAATTTCAATACATTTTAACATACGTATGTGCAACTGCAAATATTATATGTATTCATACGACGGAAACGTGAAATTGATCACTTTTCTTCGACCAGTGTGTCTTGACACATGGTGGCATAAGGGCGTAAGTGACAAAGATATGTTATTTTCAGTTTCAACAAACTTTATTGACATTCATATATATGCAAATTATTTAAGTATTCGTACGAGATTAAAAGTAACATCTTCCCCGAGCTTCGTTGCTGGCGTCTTGATAATTGTGGCAAAGGGCGTAACTGACATCATAATTCAGTATTTAATATAAAAAGGGCTTTTGACATTCAACTACGTTTATTTTAACATATGAATACCATACAATGGACACTCAATGTAGAATCCATGCATGCTGACTGACTTGCTATGGCCGCAGCTTGTATGTAAAGAACCATTACAAAATCGTTGTAAGTAGCAGATTAGACATAACCAAATTTATAAATATTGACTCCGACATTCTCAAATGGCATGCATAGACATAGTTAGGCGAAGATCTGGTGTGTTTTGACCTGGAAAGTTTTAACATATTCAAAGCGTGAAAAACTAATAATAAAACGGATTTTGAAAGGGATTCGAGCAGGAGCTGTGGACAACCTAGCTTGGGCTTGGCTGTCTGTAGTGTCACATCACTGCAGATCATGAGCTGTGACTCTTGATGTAATATAGTGGCAAAATGGCGTGTAACAAAACTAAATAATTCAGTCATATGATTTAAAATATTTGCTTGTACGTTTGCCAGATTATCAGCCGGCAACATATTGAAGACTTGAAGGTCATCATCCTCAAGATAAATCCCAAACATGGCACTAAACTGACATTAATTTGGTGTCCAGTTACCCTGGTCGTACTTAAAAAGTAATACTATGAAACCGATAGTGAAGCGTAAAGATAGAGTACATGTCCCTTATTTCTTCATTGACAAAAAGCATAACTGCGCATCACTCACATTGAAGTTTATCTGCAACATCAACACTTTTTAATAGCATTATTTGGATGATGGTGACCTGAATGACGCTTTTGGCACAAAGACGAAGTCGACGAAGTCTTCTTTTGTTAAACTACGACAAAATCACATATTATTATTGTCACAGAGTTGCGGGCTCAATCTCACATATACATTAAACTACCATGCCAAAACATATATTTTCCTGTAAAGTGGTCAAACTTTGCATGTAGTGTAGTGATGCCACCACCTCGTCCTGTTTCCAAACTAGGAGTCTATACTAAATACATGTTTCATGTTGTGATTGTGAATAATGCGGCTCAGTGTGTTCAGTTGTGTTTGGCGGACAGACAGGAGACCTTCTTGTTCCAAGCTGGTAGGAATTACTAAGCTGCAGTTACCAAAAGTAAATTAGTAAATGAAATATATGCAGAAGTTTTTAAGATATAAGTTGGCTTATGTTTTCTACCGTTTTATCACAAAGATTTTGCTGTGGTACATTCCGTTTACTTCATTGAGCAGTAGCGCTTCATTTGCAATTGCGTACTGTGAGCTTCAGATTTGATATACTGCCAGTCCACCAGCACATTTAATAGATCTACTTTTCCATCCCCTCTAAGCTTGATGGCAAACATAGGGGATGTATCATAGTTTGTAGCGTTCAATGCCAGTCGGGCACACATGCAATTCAGTCCGCTATGTAAGCGTTCATTTCCCCACTCGGACATTTAAAAATCAAATCGTTATTGAAATATGTTTATTCTATCTTTGCTCATGCTCTCTATCTATCGTGATGTGATACTATAGTCAAGCCCAAGATAGGTTGTCCACAGCTCGTGCTCGAATCCCTTTCAAAATCCGTCTATGCAAGCCGCTTGAGAATGCTGGAAAAATTATTTTATAGGTTTGGTAGGTTTGGTAATGTCCAGTCTGCTACTTACAAAAATGTTGTAATGATTCTTTACAAACAAGCTGGCCATAGCAAGTCAGTCAGCATGCATGGATTTTCAATTGAGTGTCCATTGTTTGGTATTCATATGTTACAATAAACGTAGTTGAATGTCAAAAGCCCATTTTATATAACTTATAATATAGAATTATAATGTCAGTTACGCCCTTTTGCCACCATTTAACAAGACGCCAGCAACGAAGTTCGGGGAAGATGTTTACTTTTGTCTCGTACAAATACTAAATAATTTGCATGTATACGAATGTCAATAAGTGTTTGTTGAAACTGAAAATAACATATCTTTGTCACTTACGCCCTTATGCCACCATGTGTCAAGACACACTGGTCGAAGAAAAGGGAACATATTCACCTTTCCGTCGTATGAATACATAATAATTTGTACATATGTCAAAATGTATTGAAATTGAAAATATCATACTTTTGGCACTTACGCACTTTTGCCACGTACGGGTCGAAGCTTATGACTGATTTTAACTTTACTGACGTAGAAATATTTAATAATTTGTACATATTAATGTAAAAAATGGTTGAAATTGAAAAGAAAACATTTTTGGCACTTACGTCCTTTTGCCATTATATCTCAAGACGCACGCGGCGGAGCTTTGGGGACTTTTCAATTATTGCTTAGAAGGCTATTTTGAGCAAGTGTGCAAATTTTCAGCTTGTTTTGTTGTTGTTGTTGTTGTTGTTATTTGCAGTTGCACATACGTATGTCAAAATGTATTGATATTGAAAATATCATACTTTTGGCACTTACGCCCTTTTGCCACGCACGGGTCGAAGCTTATGACTGATTTTAACTTTACTGACGTAGAAATATTTAACAATTTGTACATCATTAGTGTAAAAAAATGGTTTGAAATTGAAATAAAATATTTTTGGCACTTACGCCCTTTTGCCATTATATCTCAAGACGCACGCGGCGGAGCTTAGGGGACTTTTCAACTATTGCTTACTAGGCTAATCTGAGCCTGTGTGCAAATTTTCAGCTTGTTCGGAATTTTGTCCGGTAAAAGTCTTCCACTCCTGGGCTACACACCCTTTGCAACTTTCTTTTCTTCCCAGCTGGCATTAAATACAGTGAATACATTTTGGACTTAAACCAATAAACTCTTTTATCAAACTCCCTCCCATTTCATCCTTCATTTTACCCAAACATTTTTTATTGTCGTGTAAAATAAAACATGAAAGACAGCCGCATTCGTCCTCGCATACCCCCATATCATGTAATTGTGTCGCTATCATTCTCCCTCATGCTCGCCCTATGAGCAGCCTCCTCCTATACAACGGGAGGCGGAAGAGCTCGTACCATGATTCGACGAGGGCAGCGAAGATTTCAAACACTGAGGTGGAATCTCTATACACAACATCACTTTTATTTAAGGCAAGCAGGCTTATATCTGCCAGTACTAATAAGCATAAACAAGGTTATAATATTAAAATTATAAAAAAAAGTAACAGATTTGATATTATATGTTAACGTTCAAGAAATTTCTGTGTCATATGACTACTTACATGTCTCTCGGGGTGACTTGAAGCAGCTGGACGGTCGGGCTGGATAGAAGCACCATCAACACTGACCAACGTAACAACGGTAGTCAAATCAGCTTCCTAGTACTAGATACCAAATTACACTAATTGAATGTGTTAATGCAGAAACAGCATAAGTCCACAAACAACGATTCCGAATAAAACGAAAAAACTTCTTTATGATTAAAATAATTATCTTAGAATAATAGGTGAAAGACAATATGGAAAGATAAAAATATCAAGAACATAATTTAATCGATGTTTTATTTTTTTAATTTTTTTAAAATATAATTTTGATATAAAATTTATCGTGGACTTACGTCGTTTCTCCATTAAACGCTTATTAAAAAAATTAATTTCTTCGAAATACATTTTTATTGACACAAAATAGTAAGTTTCACTTCAATTATTTTACATTCATGGTTAACATACCAAATAAGACAAGAACAACTGCAGAATAAATTTGTATCACGTACAGAGAAATAAACACTTATTTTATGTCTCCATTCATGGTTTACATAACAACTAGGGCCATGTTGAGGAACATTTGCAAATAAGTTTGCTTTAAGACCTTATAAACTAACGATGATAGTCTGCACAGAGGCATACTAGTCCTCCTCCTCCTCCTCCTCCTCAGTCTCTCATTTTTTATTGTTGGCAATTAAAAATTTCATCATTAAATGCTGAAATTCGGATCAATGTATGCACTGAGTTTTTTAGATCAATCATTTTTAAATGGTTGATAGGATTTTTTTCCCCCGTAATCCAAAGCCGTTGGCATACTCATGGGGACTCTCGACTTAAGGTCATTTCAATGAAAACGTATAGGTGATGGTGTATCAATGAAATAACAACTACAACTCCTCGTCAACTGTATGAATAGTGCATGTATTGTGAAATATTGAAATAAGTCTGTTTTTCTCTTGTACTAAGCGACCAAGCGTTTCTTGAGAATACAGTTTTTTTAACAGTTTTTGTCACCACGATTTAAAATCAAATATCTCTGGTGAATCAACCACATGGACTTGGAATTCATTTTGTTCGCTAGCATGAACCATCATTTCTGTGTACTCCATGGGAGTATCCACGATCGGCTTTGCGAATTACTCTTTTAATAACACCAAAGTCTCTATCACACGGCAAAAATGAATGCCCCTTATCGGGAAATAATTCTGATTCGTTTTGAATCTACCAGTAGTAGCCTTGCAAACTACCTGATCACATTTCACTGCCCTGTAAAAAAAAAAAGAGGAGTTGACACGATATATACAGAACCCCCCTGTAACCATGCAGAAATGAATGGACTAGTGTTCTTTATCCACTCAATCATGGGTCTATGTGTTTAGATTCAAATTTTGTGCCTAAGACATTTTCGCGCTAAAGTGGACTTATGCGGACCCAAGATTAGACCGGAAATTGACCACATTGACCAACGCAACAGTGGTAATCTTATCACCTCGTGGTACTTCGTTTGCAAATTATACTAATATACAAGATTAGACGATGCATGCTCCGTCATCGTTTATCAAGCTGTGCAATCGTCCCGCGCAGACCAGAGCAACCACACACTTTAGGCGCACGTGTTTTCAACAATCATGGTCCTACTGTAACACACTGACTTTCAAGTGTAAAAAATATGTCCCGACTGGGGATCGAACCCAGCCTCATACGCCTACGCAATACCCCTAAGCTACCTGGAAAAACCCTTTAATAAATTACTAATTGGATGAGCGAGAGCGAAAGATTCCATTTCACTACACTGGAGAAAAAAATCCGTAATGTTTTTTTTTCTTTTTTTTGTATTTTTTTCTGTCTGTTAACACTATTCTGGCTAAACCGATACTCCGATTGCGATGAAATTTTAAAGAGGCCTTCGAAATCTCTGAACTTAAAACTCCCACGTTTTTGAGCGCAATCTAAAAGATTATTTCTTATGAAAATTGCAATTTTACGATTTTTTTCGATTTAAAAAAAAAATTCTTCGACTATAATACCTACATGCTTTGTCCGATTGTAATGATTTTTTCACAGAACCTTATTGTGATGAATTGATATATTTCCGTGTGAAATTTGAGCGCAATCGATAAATTATTTCTCGTGATAATCGCAATTTACGATTTTTTCCGATTTTTTAAATTTCTTCTCTTTATCCGATTGTAATGATTTTTGCACAGAACCTTAATTTTATGAATTAATATATTTGCGTAAAATTTGACCGTAATCAAAAAATTATTTCTCATGAAAATTCTATTTTACGCCTTTTTTCGTTTTAAAAATTACGCTCATCCAACAACGCGCCTGAAAAAGCGTTTGCGAAGCTTCCTATTTTAAAAAGTGTTCACACTCTAGTGTGGCGTCCGCCACCTTGAATTTTAAAATGAGGAGAGGCGATCCTCGAGATCCTCCATATGTGTGTAGTGGGGGATTCTCCATAAGAGCCCATGTTTAAGCGAGATCCTCCACTGTTCCTGAACTGTCCGTTTCCCTCTACGGCCGCTCAAACGGAAATTTTCAAACATTTTTATGTATGTATGAATGAATGAAAAGCGCCAAGCCAACCATTTTTGTGGTAAAAAAGTAAAAATTTTAAACTCAAAATCATAAACAAAATTACTTGGCTATTGACTTTGCCGTCGCTGCCCCAGCTCAATGAAATCACTGCTTATCAGCATCCGGTCTGTAATGTTGAGTAAAAATTTTTCACGAGTCTGAAGACCCAAGGGTCACGACTCTGGCTACAGGTTCGTGCCTGTTAGTAACCTGACATGTCTTCATAACCAAGTGCCCAGCCGAATGCCCATCTTTAAGTTCTTAATCTACCCGCAAAGTCTATGGTTGTATAAATCAACATCAATTTACCAAATCTAAAAAACGTGCGATGCGATCTGTTTCTATTAAAGGAAGTGTTCTGAAGGAGCAAACTTAATATTGAATGAATAATAGCAAAAAAAATCCGACTGGGGGTCGAACCCCGGCCAATGGTTAGGTTAGGTTAAAAATGAGTAGAGGTAATCCTTGGGATCCTCCACGTGGGTGTGGGGGGAATTCTTCATAAGAGCTCATGTTAAGTCGAGATCCTCCACTGGTTCAGAACGCCCCTTTTCCCCATGGCGGTTATATTGAGGAGAAAAGCATATCCGGTCAAATCTTTTTAGAAAATCCATAAGCCTAATATATTAATATAGACATAAAAAGTATAAAATTCAAATAATGGCGTAAAAAAGTCCGGAAGGGGATCGAACCCAAAACCTTACACTTAATACGTCTACGCCATTAAGCCACCGGGAAGATAGAACTACCATATTGTAGACCTTCTGGTTCTGGCTTCCGCGCACCCTTGATGACACCTACGGGAGTGTTTTCCGATTAATGAAATTATGAAATCTATATAGAAATTCGACTGTAATTGTTACTTTTGTTAGTTGAAGTAATTGGTGGTTTGGATATAATCAGGAATCATTAATACGATACTTTTTATATATTAATTTACAAAAACAAAACAATATCTCAAAGCTACTCCAGCTTCCCTGGATACTGGGTTTTTAAATTCACTGCTACCAGCATTAGCAAACATTTATGTCAAATTACTGCTAGTCATAGTTTGCTTGAATGAATTTTATTATTTCGGCCTCATTGATTTGCCTCTTTAATATACCCTTTTCTATTAAAAATTGTTGTTTCTTGTTATTTTTATAGAATAAGGCTTTTGCAAAGATCGAGCCAACTTGTTTTAAAATGTTAAATGTCCATTTAAAAAAACTCTCGGCGTAAAATCCAGCTAATTTCACATACAGAACGTACCGCTTTTTTACCTTTAATTTTCATCCAAAAATCTATTTTTGGAAGGCTGTTCAAAAAGGATCACGCGTGTCCCCATCAAAGCCGATTTTGAAATTTCAAATAATTGTCTCTTACAAAAAAATTGGGAAATTTCTACAAATTAAACTGTTTCATGTCATATTAACGGTCAGTAAAAAAAAAAAAGTGAGCAGTATTGGCAAAATGTGCCGGGATACCAACTATTTCACATTCTTACTTAACATTTTGGTGCAAACCACAACCCGATAGGACAAATGATAGAGCTCGCAAGTGATCCTAATTTACCTCTCGTTCCGCGTCAAAGCCTGGTTTTCTCGAGCTTAGTCAACAGCCTTAAGGCTGTAGAGAGAATACTAAAATTTGGGGACCTAAAGATGAAGCTAGAGTAGCTTAAAACTGACGTGCCGGTGACAGTTTATATCGACTGTGACAATAAAAGGCCCCTGTCCGACTCGCCACCCTGATTCAACAGCGAGGCCCCGCAGACAGATCAACAGCCAGGCACTGCTCAAGAAGGTCAACGACGCACTGTAGAGCGTCTGTGTCAATCAGGGGAAGGATTGGAACCGGAAAAAATGTGTTCGGCGAGCTAGGTTGGGACTGAAGCGATTAGGGTGAGAAGCGGTGTCGGGCGAAACTGAAGTCCCCAAACGTCATAGATACATACAGAAAAATGAAAACTTAAGCACTGTTTACTTGATGATTTTTTTTACGTCACTGGCTCTTGACAAAATTATCGTTTCATAATATTTCAAGGAAATAGGTAACACACCAGCATATTTGCGTCATGTTTCCCAAATAGTTTGGATTAATTCACAATCACAAAAATTCATCAACTTTTGTGTGTGTCCAGAAATACTTCTTTAACTTATTTAAAACAAACAAAAAAATTATTATTTAGAGTCTACCCACTCAGTCAAAATAACTGATTTCAGTGGTGGACTTTAAACCAAAGCGACCAAGCCAAACCAGTAAGCTTCCACGCAATCGACGAAGAGCATAACCAAACCAAAGCTCGATATTTTTTTAATCCAACAATATAGCAATCAGTGGTATGAACAGAGCGAACACCCGAGGATCAATACCAAAATCAAAAGCCTGATTTAGAAAAAAATTTAAATTTTATTAATTGACTCGTTGCTAGGACAGCTCTTAAATCACCGTATACTTATTCCTAAGACAAAAAGTAATGGAATTTGGGTTGCAATTAGAAGTATCTGTCACATTCCTTTTGCAAAGACAAAGGACAAAAATTTGAATTACGCCAACCTGTTCAAATAGGTTAAAAATCATTTATGAAATAATGTGTAGTCACTCGATGATAAACAAATATATTATTGAAATGCATAGAATTGATTTAAGTTAAGTAAAATTTTTAAATTTTAAATTTTGTCTGTTTTCGGAAAGATAGTATTGTCCCCAAATTTTGTTTAGGCACAAAATCACACTACAGGGAACATTGACATAACCCAACGAACAATGATTTCTATAAAAAAAAACTCATCCAACCACACATAGCAAAGTGGCCTTGTGTGTCACATGAGAACCTCATCCGTGCTGACCCTAATGACATATGCGTGACCCTAACCGACTTGTTTCAAACATCAGATCAACGCCGCAACAACAATGGAAGCTGCGGGTTCCCGGATTGGTTGATCACAAGAATACTGGGTCTCATAATTCAATCAAAAATTGCTGCTATGCAGATGTTAGAGTCCACGCTCCAAAAGGGTACTTCTGCGCCAACGGTCTTGAAAATGTTCATCTACTACTTGGGCTGGTTATGATACTTCAGATATTGGTGAGTATTGGGAAAAAATGTCATAAATCATATTATTAACTCATAGAAACAGGGTATACACAGATACCTCTACACAATTTATTATGATGATGATAATAATGATCTTTGTCGCTTAAACAATTTGGCTCGAGCGTTAAGCGCTTGACTCTGATGCGGAAGGTCCGGGTTCAAATCCCCTAGAGACCGGCAATCCCGGGCTGAAGGTTTCTTCCGTGGTTTTCCACGGTTGTTAATGTAAATGCAAGGATAGAGTCCTCGTAAACAGCCATCGGAAATCCCTTCACAATTGGAAACCCTACACACCAAGTTCAAAAAATTTACTTGGGTGTATAAAAACGAATAGAAAACCACTGAACAAAACCATTTAAACAATTTTTAACCAATTCTCAGTAAACCATTTTAATTTTATCAATGTACAAAAAGTTGTTCGTTTATTAATTCCGCAATTATTTTAGTGGAATGATAACATCAAATTCACGTATATTCCCTATGGTCCTATTCGTAACATACCTCGTAACCAAACAACTGACGACAGCAATAATTTTTCGAGTTCTGCGAGTATACGTAAGATAGCTGCACATGCTAAACGGTAAAAAATCATACTTCCCGGGACCCACGAAGCACCAAATGTCTGGTCGGGAAGATCGCTTCCATGGCCCATGAAAGGGTTAAGGTGGTCTGACTTTGACTCTGATGTCTCGTTACAGGTGATCAAAGCTCTCATCATCTCGTCCCCCCACAAAAAAGAAACTCCGGGTAAACTGGGTGCCTAGACCCGAGCAGTCAAAGTAGCCCAAGCCAAGTTATTCAAAGACGTCAATGGAAATCCAAAGGGACCCTTAAAAACTTTGACGACCAGTCGGACAAAAATACACAAAGGAACTAACAAAGACTTGAATGAAATAGGCTTGTCGTTTAAAAGTAAAATTCCCAACCATCCATACAGATTCAAGATTTGGGATCGTAAAACTAAAAATAGAACCAACAATTTAAATACTTGTTGGTACAGAGGTTTTTCCCGTCTACCCAGACAAATATCTCTTCAGTCAGAACCTTGTTCGAGAACCAGACGAGAAGACCCAACAGAGAGGGACAGACAGAAACTTGTGGCTTCCAGGACCCCCTAATTCTAAGGTACACACACCTAAATGTATTTATCAAAGCGGAAGAAGAAGTAGAAGTTAAAGGAGTTGGGATTAAAGAGGTCCAAAGCTCTTACACAAAGAATCAACCCTGACAGCAGCACTTTGGGTTGGGTAGCGTGGCGACCCCAAACCAGGAAGCTGAGGATTTATGTGGATGTTAAAGACTTGTTGATACAAGTACCGCTAGACAAGAGCCAGTTGAACAGGGAGAAAGACAAAGGAGGGCCCAAAGACAAAACCCGTCGTGCGATCATCAGGAAAAAAACAAGACCACCCAGGTGGGAAAGGAAAAGTCACCGCCCCCTTGATGAGACCACCGCGTCGCCAAGCGGAAATCCTATCCTCCTGACGCTGGCCGAGATCTTGGAGCAGGGACAACGGCCAAGCTCCGGGTAGGCTGGTGCAACAGAGGAAAAAAGGCTCTCAAGAAGAGGAAAAGGAAGAGGAGAGGAGACGACCCAAAAGGCCCAAGAAGAGCTCTTACGAGAAGGCGAAAAACAAAGCTCAGGCAACAAGCTTGTCGTCCCCACTGGGGGGGACTGGGATGGGAAAAATTGTGTGCGACGAGCTGGGTATTCGTTACTAAACAGACTTGGGGTGAGAATTAAAACTCTCGGTTAAAAAAACGTCAACGAAAGAGTAATCTGAAAATTGGAATTTTCTGTCTTCTGTTAACCACCCCCTCCCTTCTCAGGGGGCAGATCTATATAGTATTTAAAAAATCAACCCAATATTAAAAAATCCCCCCAGGGGGGTATAAACCCGGGAGTCCCGATTGCCGGTCGACTGCTTTACCCCCTAAAAAATGTGGGTTTTTTCATAACATCTGGATTGTTGGTGTATTAAAAGATCTGAATAGCCGGAGACGGGGGAGACCGGGGGTTTGATACCCCCCTGGGGGGATTTTGTAATTCTGGATTGATTTTTAAAAATATGTACACCTGGGGGGGTTTTCCGACTAAAGAAATTGAAAATCTATATAGTAAATCGACTTAAAATTTTACTTTTTGTTAGTTGCAGTAAAATTTTTGTCTGGTATAACAGGAATCATACGATACTTTTATATATTAATTTACAAAAAAATAACATATTTCAAGCTACTCCTGATCCAGCTTCCTTTGGGAAATTTTGGTTTTAACTTCACTGCTACCAGCCTTAGCAAAACATTTTTTTGTCAAAAAAATTGGGAAATCATAGTTTCTTGAAAGAATTTATTTTTTCGGCCTCTTTAAATTTTTCTCTTCAAAATCTTATCTATTAAAAATTGTTGTGTTGTGTAATTTTATGGGAATAAGACTCTTTTTAAAGGCTGTAGAGAGAATCCTATTGACCTGAAGATGAGTAGGTAGCTTAAAACTGAAGTGAGGTTTTGTAACGCCAGTGCTTATTACTAATTTTTAAATTGGGCCTCCAAAATGTCGGGGGGGAAGGTCGCTTGAGCGGAGGGGGGAAGGCCTCCCCTTTCCCGCCCTTAAGCTTTCTTCCCCCCGATGTCGGGTGCCGCCTTTCTCTCGCCTGGGGATAGTTTTTTTGTTTTTGGGGTGTGTTTCTCCGCACTAATCGGGAACAGCAAGTAAATAATGAAAAATCTTTTGTATAGTATCTGCCTAGACCTAAATGGCATTTACCATTATAAAAAAATAAGTTTAGTTCCTGTGTTTTTGGGTTCCTACCTGCTGGGGACTTCAGTTGCAAAGGACTGAGAACGTTTTTCCATTTCCTAGACTAGTATTACGTGAAACCCTGTTATCTATGTGACAGTGTTAGTTTATTGTTTTAATTTTAAAATCGTTTCTGCTTGTATTTTATAAACGCCCCGACAGGGGTTTCATTGTGCAACAGTGGTTAAACTTGGTAAAGGTTGGCAATTATTTACCTGTAATTGGCGCCCAGCTGACTTTCGGTGGAGCGCATTTCTAACAGTTTACCACTTCTACTCGGGCTTTCCGTGATTGGTCCAGGCGTCGGTCCACTCGGAAAACCGAGGTTCTTTTCTCGGTTTACTCGTACTATCGGTCTCTCTCTCTCCCCTGCAAACTTATCACCTCTGTAAATCTGTCTATCAGACAGAGAAGTTCACTCCAGAGGTTCGCTATCTCGTTCTCCCTAAATTGGTCGCTCCCTTAAGGGTATAAAAGACGGTTAGGCCCCTGGGAGAGGCAGAATTCGCCAGGCAGCCAGCCCACTCACATCAAGCCAACAATTCGACAGGAGTACAACATCTTCCCTGACCTTCGAAACCACTGGACTCTGAGGTGATGGTCGTCCCTTGCCGTCCGAGGGAGTTGGAGGCCCGCGATACTCCGGGCTCCGGTTTAAGACAGCCCCACACCCGTGCTAGTGGTGTTGGAGCTGTTGGGCCCGTATGCGATTCGGGGCGCGCGTCCGGGGACCGCGATTTCGTACGTAGAGTTGAAGACTTGGGGTCGTTTATTTATTACCACTCGTGCCTTGCCCTCGCGCTCATTTCTAGCTCACGACCAGGGTAGATTTCTAAGCACCGGGCTTATTGTTTTTTCAGGGATCCTTTTGCCACCTTTTGCCAACTTATTCAGCCTGTTGATTTAATGCCGTGTGATTTCGGCCAACTTTATGGCACACCTACTGGATAGTTTTGTAACTTTTACGATTCAAATTTAACTTGTAACTTTTACGATTCAAATTATAACAATCATCTTCACTTTTAAAGCGTTTACTTGGTTTTTATTGTCCTTTTTGAGAGGTTTTTCAGACGGACGGAAGATCCTGCTTACTCACACCTACACATCTGCCTACACAGGGCTGCTAGACGCTAATCACGACTTGACTCTGACTTGACTTCACTCTGTTCTCTAATATTTTCTTTTTATTACGTCAGAATAATATTTATGGGGGTTTTGTTTGGTTCTGCTAGTGTTTCTCCAACCTGCAACCTCTTTTATAGCTCCTAGACACGTACCGGGGGGGGGGGGGGGGGGGTAAGGATTGGGGTCCGCTACATGGTGACAGTAATACCGACTGTGTCAACCGAAGCTCTTCTCTGACTCGCCTCCCTGATTCAACAGCGAGGCGCCCGCAGACAGATCAACAGTCAGGCACTGCTCAAGAAAGTCAACGACGCACTGTAGAGACGTCTGTGTCAATCAGGGGAAGGATTGGAACCGGAAGAAATGTGTTTGGCGAGCTAGGTTGGATTGATTGATTGGATATTGTTAAATGTCTCATATTAATGCACTTTGGCTATTCGAGATACGAGTGGTGATAGATGAGGATGAAGTATGAACAGAAGGGTGGAGGGTAAACCCGGTACCGGCACGTAGCCTACTCCTTTCGAAAAGTACCAAGAATACCAACGGTTTAACGTCCATCCGAATAGACGGTGTAACCTTGATAGTCATATATAGGTACTTTCGCTAACCCGGACTGCCGAGCAGACGTCGAGAAGAACGAAGTTGTTACACTAGCTTGGCTAGAACTGAAGCGATTAGGGTTAGAAGCGGTGTAAGGGCGAAACTAAAGCCTCGAAACGTGATAGATACGTACAGACAAATGAAAACTAAAGCACTGTTTTTGTTGATAATGTTTTTTTAAAACATCGCGTGTTCTTGACAAAATTAATGTTTCATAATTTTTTAAGGAAAAAGTGAAAACACCGAAATATTTGGTTCATGTTTTCCTAATAGTTTGCATAATTCACAATCGCCTCAACCAAAAATTCATCAAATTTTGTGATTGTCTAGAAAAACTTCTATATTTGATTTATTTAAAACTTATACATAAATTTAAAAAAAATCGTATATTAAGTCTTCCCAGTCAGTCAGATAACTGATTTTCAGTGGGCGATTTTTAATCAAACCGACCAAGCCAACCATGTAGGCTCCCACGCAATCGACGTGTGAGCGATGAACAACCAAAGTTCGATATTTATTTTATTGGACAATATAGCAATGAGTGGTATGGACAGTGCGAACACCGCGGATCAATGCCAGAATCAACAAGCCAGATTTAGAACAACTTTGAATATATTAATTGCCTCGTTGCTAGGACAGCTCTAAAATCACCGATTACTATTTCCTAAGACAATAAGTAATGGATTTGATTACACTTAAGATGTATCTGTTACATTCCATTTGCAAAGTAAAAATTAGAACTACGCCAACCTGCATGTATGTTCAAATATGGTCACAATCATTTGTGAAATAATGATGTAGTCATTCGATGACAATCAAATATATTACTTGAAATGCATAGAATTGATTTGAGTAATTTGTAATTTGAATTTAATTGTGTCTGTTTTCGGAAAGATAGTGTTGTCACAAAGTGTGTGAGTTTTTTAAATAAACTCGTGAATTTTGAGGCACAATCTCACTCTACAGGAAATATTGACGTAACCCAACGAACGGTGATTTTTATAAAAAAGAACTCACCCAACCACACATAGCACGTGACCTTGTGTGTTTCATGAGAACCTCATCCGTGCTGACCCTAATGACATCTACGTGACCCTAACCGACTTGTGTAAACATCAGATCAACGCCGCCAACAACAATGCAAGCTGCGCGTCAGAATTGGTTGATCACAAGGATACTGCTCTCATAATTCTATCCACATTGCTGTTATGCAGATGTTAGAGTCCACGCTCCAAGGATACTACTGCGCCAGCGGTCTTGAAAATGTTCATCTTCTATTTAGGGCTGGTCATGATACTTCAGATATTGGTGAGTAACGTTTTAAATTATATTATTAACTCATAGAATCACATAGGTACCTCTTTATCTCCACAACATTAGGATGCTGATAATGATGTTTTTGACGCTTAACGTGTTGACTCGAGCGTAAAGCGCCACTCTGATTTCGGTGGTTCCGGCCCGGGTTTAAAACCCGTAGAGGCCAGCAATCCTGACTGAAGGTTTCTTACGAGGTTTTCCACAGTCGTTCATGCGAATGCAAAAGATTGAGTCCTCGTAAACAGACATCGGACATCCCTTCACAATAATCCTATCAGTCACATACTTAGTTCACCTGAAGGTAGGCTTGAATTGCACCCTGGTCAGGCTTTCCACGAAACATTATTATAAAATAATATTATATAATGAACTAAGACAATTCAAGACAATGAGTGGAAATTGAATAATGACGATAAAGTACGATCGCGTCACCCCTTACGTTCCTCCCCTTGGATAGAAGTATACATGGTGGTAACTCACAGTTATAGAATTTGTTTTATCTTGGAGGCGCGAATAATCTCAGCTGTTAAAGCGCCCTAAAACTACTAATACTGATACTATACAATAACGAGATTATACGAGACTCGAAAACCGCGACCTCGCAGAGCTTTAAACCTGTTTAAATGAACCACCGTGCCATTATTTTAAACACAAACTCTAGGTCGTGGAGTTAGTCCAAGTCGTCTGCCTTTGACTTGATGTCTCATTACAGGTGGTCGACGCTAACATCTGGACCTCTGCCCCCAAAGACAACTCCGTAAGCGCGGTGCCTAGACCCGAGGCAGTCAAAGAAGTCAAGCACAAGTTGGTCAAAGAGGTCAACGGCATCCAAGACCCTTCAACTCTGACGACCTGTCAGACAAAATACACAAAAGAACTGACGAAGAGTTGGATGAAATAGGCTGGTGGATACAAGGGGTATCGAAAGTTAACTCCCCAAATATCAATACTAGATTTAATGAGTTGGACCATAATACTCGAAACATGAACCAACAATTTCAATACTTGTTGGTCCAGAGGTTTTTCCGCATACCCAGGCAATATCTCTCTTCAGTCAGAACCTTGGTTCGAGAACCAGAAGAGAAGACCCATCAGAGAGGGACAGACAGTGACTTGTGGCTTCCAGGACCCCATAATTCTAAGGTACACACACCTAAATTTATTGATCAAAGCGAAGAAGAAGTTGAAGTAAAAGCAGTTGGGATACAAGAGGTCAAAGCTCCACACAAAGAATCAACCACTGACAGCAGCACTTTGGGTTGGGAGCGTGGCGACACAAGCCAGGAAGCTGAGGATGATGTGGATGTTAGTGACTTGTTGATACCGGAAGATAAGAGCCAGTTGAACGAGGAGAAAGACAAGGAGGTCAAAGACAATCCCGTCGTGCGATCATCAGGAAAAGACAAGAACCACGAGGTGGAGGAACAAGTCACCGCCTCCTTGATGGGACCACCGCGTCGCAAGCGGAAAATCCTTCTCCTCCTGACGCTGGCCGAGATTTTTGGAGCAGGGGCGACGGCGGCGACAGATGCTCCGGCTAGGCTGGTGCAACAGCGGACGGGGGCTCTCAAGGAAGGGGAAGAGGAGGTGACGACCAAGCAGAGCTCTCACGAGAAGGTGAAGAACAAGCTCAGGCAACAAGCTTGTCGTAACCAGCTGATGGACTGGGATGGGAATAAGTGTGTGCGACGAGCTGGGTATTCGTTACTGAACAGACCCGGGTGATGGTAACATTGATCGTCTCGGTAAAGTGGTCGTCAACGAAAGAGTAATCTGCATGAATACGGAATTTTCTACCTTCTGAAACACTACCCCCTCCCCTACTCAGCCGGTAGATCTTACCTATTATATGGTACTTCGAAACTAATTATTACTTTTTGTGTGTTGCAATATTTATTAGTCTGAATATATTCAGGAATCATGCGATGCTTTTTCTATATTAATTTACATAAAATAACAACATCTCAAAGCCACTCTAGCTTCTTCAGATCCTCTGTTTTAACTTCACTGCCACCAGCTTTAGGAAACATGTTATGTCAAAATGCTGGATAGTCTAAGGGTACGTTCCGAATGATGCTAACTTGCAGCTTGGGCGTGACCAAAGCATACCGTAAACACCGCCGCCATCACAACGCCCTTAATGCAAGGCCTTAATGCCCAATATTAAACCTCGGGCATCTTGGGCATGTCTGGGTGTAGTGGGCGTGTGCGAGCATCATTCGGGAAAGTACCCATAGTTTGCTTGACTTAATTTATTATTTCGGCCTCTTTGATTTTCATCTTTAGGGTTTTGTTCCGTAAAGGCGACCGGTCGACCATTCTGGGCTCGACTGGGTATTGTTATTTTCATTGTTTCACTCAACGTCTGATTGTTGGGTACTGCCTTGGCTCCGAAATGGTGCTTGCAGTACAAGGCCGGTTTTAATGAAAATTGTGATATCTCGTTAAAATGTTACATAAATCATATCAATTTACTAAATAAATGAATGATTTGAATGAAAGAATGAATGGGAAATTTTTTTCTACCCATGTGTAGTTACAGGAACATTGTCGGAAGTTGACATTATTCCAGGATTTTCACTGAAAGAATTTGAAATAACCGCGCTTTCTTCAAGACCAGTCCACGACCGAAATAAAACTGTGGGCTTCTTGGTCTCGACCATAACAGTCAAAAAACAGCAACGCATCGCATACGTTTCTTGCAAATCTGATCTGTCATTGGTGCGAATTGTGTTTACTTAAATTCCATTGGTCGAAGACTGGTCGTTCTGGTCCCCTTTTGCGGAACACAACCTTAATATGTCTTCTGTATGATCCCTGGGCTGTTTCGTCGTGTCGATGATGAGGCACTGCTCGACGTTCGACCAGCAGGAGGTATATATATACAGCCTGCTTCATCATCCATCCCATCATTCTTGAAGAAGCCACCAACACGGGTGGCGAAACGTCGAACAATGCCTCGTCACCGACACGACGCAACAGCCCGTGGATCATCCAGAAATCATTTACGGGTCGTGAAAGCCTACAACATCTCACAACCTTAATATATCGTCCTCTTTGAAAATAATTGTTGTTTCGAGTGACTTTATGGAATAAGGAGATGTTAAAGGCTGTAGACAGAAGAAGATAAGATGACCTGAAGATGAAGCTGGAGTAGCTTAAAAATATTGTTTGATAAACATTTAGGTGTGTTTATCATAATAACATATTATATTGTATTAGGAAGATTTAATGCAATGTAAAACATTGTAGGCCTACTTTAAATCTGATGATTTTGTTGGTTAAGGTGCCACCAGGGACAGCGCACATGAAATCGCGCACATAGTTTCAAAATAAGATTGTAGCTCATTGGTTCAACCGATTCAAAAAAGAAATAATTCATAGGATTCGGGATGAATAACTCTTTAATTGAGTCAGTGTGTCGTTATAGTTCGGTAATATACGTTATTAATATTGGTGCATAATTACGACACAAATAATGTTGTCCGTCATCACGCACCAATACACGCCAGAAAAAAAAATTGAGACTGCTGGAAAAAAACATACATGAAACTCAATTAGTTTGGTTACCTATCATAAATTTGCAAGCATTTCTGACTAGCAGTTTTCAATCAAACCAATAATCTCCACTGATATGCGCTTTACGCGGGCAACTGCCAGTTTGAATTTGTCACCCGTGATCTATGCGACGCGAAGGACACTGGTAGACCTTGGAACTACATGAACGAATTTCATGCTGCCACTAGCGAGGGAAGGAGACGGGAGGGAGCGACAGCGAAGCGTTGTTGCCAGACCATATCAGTAGGAGTTCGCGCGAGTGTCCTTGAATTTATTCGTCATGATTGTGAGACAACTGGAAAGATAAATTCAGGCGGTGCGTAGATAAAACTATATCAGCCTGTTGACCGCAAATCAAAATTGTTAAAATAATTAAAAATTAATTAATTAAACAACATGGTATATATTCAAGTGTTCTGATTATCCTATTTTTATCAATTAGTAATCGGTTAGATTATTTAATATTTGTACGTGACCTATCTCAACTTTAGCGGCTCTCATGTGGGGGGGGGGGGGGGGGTCTCTTTAAAAAGGAATAATGAAACGGGTGCGAACCGTGCGATATTAGTTATTGTATTTATGTTTTGTATTGCGACATTGATTTTTCAAGCTCATTGCGATGTCATTTTTTTTGCCCATTGTTTCGTGTATCAGCATGCACAAACAATGGTCAGTAGGCCTACATTGGCGTATACTCAAGACAAGTTTCATCAAATATCAATTCCCTATAGTCCTGACTGTAACTAAGTAACTGTAGTATCCCTCATTTGTTATTCTTCTAAAATGAAATAAACACTATCTTCTTTGCCAGTGCAACATCATCAAACACATTTTTTAGTTGTATTGTATTAAAATCAATTCGAAAAATATAACTACTGTAAATATAATGCATAAACACCACAATTTCTTAGTAAAAGTTATGAATATTATGATGATACATAATATGTGTTAAGTACGACATTGATAGCCATACGTTGTTGTTTTTAGATAAATATAAATATACAATTAAGATTAAGATTTTATCTCTTTGGGTTTAGCTAGATTGTCTTGACACTCAGCATTAACTCTTACAAGATAATTAAGCAAGAACAAAAGTTTAAAATTCTGGCCTGGATTCTTTAAAACGCCAACTAAGATTTGTGTTGGGTGCTAAGGGATTTGTCCTAACTAAGACACTGCTAGGACATTTTAACTAAGACGTTCTTAAGACGCCCTAGTTAAGTCACGCCCTATTTTCAGGTGCCTAAAAAATCTCAGACGTGTCCTAAATATTAAGACAAGAAGCATTACGTCATAGATGACGTCACCCAATTTTGACATTTTGGACCAAAGGTTATAAAAAGCGCACGAAATTTGAATTTTCTACTGTAGTGGGGTTTTGTTGCCTATAGTGAGGGCATTTAGCAGAAGAATAGTGCAAAATGTGATACTATTTTATCTCAGTTAGAAAAATCGGAAAATTTTTCCGCCCTTTCATTAAAAGAACATCCAAAAAAATATGTAATGGTAACTTTGAGCGGCAGGCTGCCCAAAGTTTAAAAAATATCAAAATTTTGGAAAAGCAGAAAAAAGTTGTGAAACGGAACTAGGGTTTCCGCTTTTACACAAAAAAAAACAATTTAAAAAAATTCGTGGATAATTTGGGTCACAGGGGTTACCAAAGTGGGGAAAAGTCAAAATATACAGATTGCCTGAATAATGGTGCAATACGATACACTAATAGGAAATTTTCCACTCTTTTGTCAAAACACAATTAAAAAACACTCAGACAGTAACTTTGTGCCCCAGGGCTGAAAGGAAACTTACCTTACTTTGGATAACTCTGAGGGGGGGGGGGGGCAAAATTACCGTCCAATTATTTTTTAATTGTGATTTTGTGAAGGAGCGTAACATTTCTAGATAAGTCTAGTCCAAATTACACCATTATCTCGAATTGTAATTATTACTTTTCCCACATTGGTTAGCTCTAGGGATCAAAATTACTATTCAATGGAAAAAATGTGTTCTTGTGAAAGAGCAAAAAAATAGTTTATTCTAGTTCAAATATTGCTAATTCTCAAATTTGGAAACTTTTAAACAACCCTTACAGATCACGACCCAAAGTTACTGTGCTTCTATGAAAGAAATAGCAACATTTTCACACTTTCGAAAGCCCTAGGGCCAAAATAACCATCAGATTGGACATGGTGGAGATCAAATGGTCATGAAAGTGCGGGAAATTTTGTATTTTTCGACACAATGAAAATTGGTAGCTAAAAGTCCTTACTACCATAAAATATTACATTCCCGGGTTTTCCCGTATGAATTTTGGAATATGATGGAAGATAATAATGATCGCTTATTATCCGTGAGTAGGCTAGCGATATGTTATCCATAAAAACCCCAAAAAACCACCCCTAACAATAGGATTAGTTGTAGCTAGTATTTTCTATAAATTTTATGTTTCAAATTACAAATTAAAAATTTTTAAACATGTTTTTGTTCAATCAACCAACTGCTCTTTCAACAATCGCTCCCCACTACACCCCATTGTGTAAATAGGGGATGAAGAGGGGTGGAGAGGGATGAAGAAAATTGACAAATATAATTTTCAAATATTTATATTGTCGCAATAAAAAAAAATAGTTTTTGTTCAATTTATTTTGCCATCTTTATTCCAATAATTCTTTTTTATTAATTTCTACTTACTAGAAAAACGCTTAAGTCCCGCCGCGTTGATGGATGAGATTTTTTGAAAGTTTTCAGTTTAAGTTGGACCACTTTTTCCTTTGCAAGTGCTTTTTGAATGCATTGTAGGTGATTGTTGTCAAGTTTCTATTGTTACTTGTTTATTGTTATTCTTAACCTAAAAACCTCATATTTAAAACCTTATTTAGGATTTTGGCTAACTTTTCAACTCTTTCTTCAGAAAGCAATACATCACCATTACTTAATGTTCTTGCAAAATTGGAACGTTAAGCCCAACCCGTTTGGTCAGAATCGGACAAATGTCACGAAAATATCGAAGTTAAAATCGAAAAAAATCGTGAAAGTACATTTTTATGAGAAATATTTCTTCGATTGTACCCAGAAACGTGGCATGTCTAAGTTCAGAGATTTCGAGGTCCCCTCCGTTTTTCATCAAGATCGCATATACCGTTTGCCCGGTAGCGTGCGAACAAACAGACATACGGATTGAAAATACATTCTTTAGTGAATAACCTATTTGTTGGATGAGAAAAGCGAAGACTTCAATTTCACACTTCCCCTTCAAAAAATTTAGCTCCAATTTTTTTTTTTTTTTTTTTTTTTTCCGCAGGCTTATGCTTAAAAACCTTATTTTTCATGCTACCCAACTCATGGGAGATGAGATGTGATTGGATTTATCCATGTGATTTTTCAGATTTGACAGTACATTGCAGTCTTCTTTTTGATTTTTTGTCATGGAAGTAAACCCTTTCACAACAAACTAGCAGTTGCGTAAAGGTTTGTTCGTTGTCCCGGTGGCTCAATTGGTTTAGCTATGGCACGTTAAGACGGAGGTTCTGGGTTCGAGCCCCAGTCGGGGCAAACTTTTAGACAACTGCTATGAATCAATAACTATGTCCTTAAAGTGGACTTATGCTTAAAAAACCTTATATTCATACTACCCAACTCATGAGAGATGAGAAAACTTATTTTTGTCCTAATTCGTAACTTCTAATAAATTTTGGGGCAAAAAGAGTGGTCACATGATACACTTTCGTAATTTTGAGGAAATTTATGAAAAGAGTCAAGGGCGCATAATCTGAGCAAATTTACACATATGGTAAAATTTAATTTTTTAAATTAAAGTTTTGACCTTAATCTACAATACATATAAATATGGCGTTCTAAATATTATATTTTAATACGGACTTATTTATTTTAGTTTTATCAACCCCTTTTTTCTCTTTTCCCCCCTTTTCTTATAAGCAGGGAACTTTTTGAGGGCACATCTAGCCATTTTTTAAGAACATTCTTCTGAAGGTTTTTGACAACTTCAAAGGCCCTATCACTTTACCCGTGACTGGTAGGAAATCCTCCGATCATAGTGAGTCAATTTTTAATTAAAAAATCAAGGGTGCAAAATCTGGTTAGAAAATATATATATATATATATATGTAGACTTGTATTTTCGGGTAGTCGTGTGGTTTTATTATTAGTTCCAACGTTTCATATTCATATCATTCATTATTATCATTCATTCAGCATATTTTTTTTAATCCCTGAAAGTCTGCGATATAACAATATATATGTATATATATGAATTTGTTACCAAAATTATTGCGTTTTAATACATTTTTTTTTTTTTTACAAATAAATAATTAATGTTACATAGGCCTACAGAAATAAATCTAAAAAGAATATAATTTTTAAAAAAACACAAAGCCTGAAAAAGGCTTAACTGTGGGGTAAAGACAATTAATAAATTATTTAAGATGGTGACAATACAGAGAACGGAAA
>JAMZAV010008778.1:0-28798 GCA_024449915.1 Sweltsa coloradensis | reverse complement strand
AAAAATTCTATAAGGAACCAAAGACCAACGCTATCCTAATCCCGCGTGGCCAGACAGAGGATTAACCTTATAGGATGGAGAAGACATAGGGTACTATTACTAGATTAACTAAATTGTTCTGTAATTACGTATGATGATGGATATTATAGATGAATGCAAATAAACCGTATTTCTAGACCAGTGAAGATAAGATGATCCCGCGTTTAGGCTCCGAGCTGCCCTCTGTTGATAAGTAAGCAACAGGTTCTCCCGCGATAGAAAATGATTAGTATTGAAAAGATAAATAGAGTAATTAATAAATCGATTTCTGGCTAGAAATCATTTATTAATTAAACAAGGTTTTATTAACAAAGTGATTGGTATTATGGTTACGTTGATTAAAAAGATGGGCGGGATTGCAGTCGAACTACTACAAAATTCAGAAGGCGGTGATTTTATTTATTAAATTTAAAATTTGAAAAAATTGGCGGCAGTAGGACAGTATGGTAGGTTTTGTCACAACAGATTCAAAAGAACAAAACACATCTCCAGTAAGTAGTTGGTCTGCAAATTGTGAAGTAAGATTCAATGAAACTTGTAAAAAATGGAGGGGGTCAGTTTTCGTAACAATGAGCAGGTGATTCAGTGATAACAAAAACTCTGTACAAACCTGGTACACGAACTTCGTGCCATAGATTTCAATCAGTATTGTTAACTAGATTTGTTTTTTTATTTAGCTTGATCGAACATTGCACCCATAGATATATACGTTCGGTTAAACACGGTCCAGTCATACTCAGGAACCGGTTCCACAACAATCGCCACTTGTATTTATTTGTACCATTATAAAAAACACTGCTACTTTTTTTTTACAAAGTTATGATTAATCTCAATCAACTTGAGTGGCAAGAGAAGGGCCGAATAGAACGATTCTAAACTCACATTTTAAAGGACGTAGTTCGAACTTCGAATGTTCGATCAACTCTGTCGACTCAAGGGTCTCGTCGTGGATTGTCTCGGGATAACTTTGAAATTATAATTGAAATTATCGCTCACTCGTCGATTGCGTCGGGGCCTACAGGGTTGGCTTGGTCGCTTTGATTTACTGTCCCCCACTGAAAATCAGTTATATAACTGAGTGGGTGGACTCTAAATACAATTTATTTATTTATTTTAATCAAATTAGCTCGTGAACGTCACCAATCTAGCATACATGTTGTGTTCGTACTTTTCGAACATGTTTCAGTCGACTCGATCGAGGTAATTTGTTTTGTGCACTGTCAGAAAGAAAGATGCTGCGTATATCTATCTTCGTGTATGACTTGATTTTTTTTTATAATTTTGGTCCCGTTTGCCCTCACGAAATATGTAAATATCGACTAAAAATGAACATTTTTATGATTTGTGAAGATTCTCATTAAAAATAGGGCTATATAAAAGAAATACGCATCTATAGTTGGGTATCTAAAAGGGGTTAAAAGTTAAAACCAAAAACATAATCCTAATATTTGATTTTCCAAGATGTAATTCGAAATAAGAGTCGAGTGTATGCGCACACAAAGCCGATTGAATCCTTTCCTTCGAATTACCTTTTAATTGATTCCATTGAATACAAGATAAGTGAATATAGCCCTATGTAAAAAAGTATACACAAGTTACATGATATGAATGACCAAGTTACATGATTGAATGTGTTACAAATTAAAGGCCAATATCATATGCAAATGAGCACAATAGCCTCAGAGGTAAAGTCGAAAACGAAGTCGAACATGGTGACATTTCCCAGTAGGCAGACACAACAAAAGCTTTCTGCACTGTTGTGTTTATTGCAGGAGTAATAAACCCAAGTACACGGAGAGTGATTACAATTGTTACAACACAACCTTAACATACTTCGGGCAATAAACTACCCATGTACAGGTTGATTTACAAGCAGTTTACAAGGGAAGGGAGTGTCTGCCTGGGTTGAAGTGCCATATCAGAAACTGGAAGGTAAGAAGAAGAACTTTTAGCTGTGATTCACCCCAAGGCCATTCTAGAAAGCGATTTCTATATCAAATTGGCTGCACTCGTTCAAAGGCAGAGAGCGGTGTCTACATGTTCCAGGTTTAAAAATCCTCGACATTGCTGTTTTCCCGGATTTTCCAGATTGAAAACCTTATACTTTTTAAGGCTGAAAATTTGGCTGAAGGGGAATATACAGTAAAAATAAGAGATCTGATTTTGCCAGATTGACAGTGACGGTACATCATAACGGGGGTCCGGGGCTTGCCTTTGCTCAAAATTGATTATTGATTTGATTTAGTGAGTTTTTAGAGATTTGTGACGAGGACAACAGGGAAATTCTTTAAAAATATACACAAACAATTACGATTTCTCTGACATTTCCGGGTTTTCTGACCTGTGTACAGAACTCTCGTCTCTGAAAGCAAAGCTTCACTGTATTACGTCGAGTTCTTCATCATTATCAAACAAAACATTTCAAGCCCCCTCCAACCTGCAAAGCTTCACTGTATTACTTCGAGTCTTCATCACTTATCAACACAAACATTTCAAGCCCCCTCCAACCTGCAAAGCTTCAACTGTATTACGTCGAGTCTTCATCACTTATCAACACAAACATTTCAAGCCCCCTCCAACCTGCAAAGCTTCACTGTATTACGTCGAGTCTTCATCACTTATCAACACAAACATTTCAAGCCCCTCCAACCTGCAAAGCTTCACTGTATTACGTCGAGTCTTCATCACTTATCAACACAAACATTTCAAGCCCCCTCCAACCTGCAAAGCTTCACTGTATTACGTCGAGTCTTCATCACTTATCAACACAAACATTTCAAGCCCCCTCCAACCTGCAAAGCTTCACTGTATTACGTCGAGTCTTCATCACTTATCAACACAAACATTTCAAGCCCCCTCCAACCTAACTACACTAAAACACAATAGAGTTGCAGGGCTTTCCACCGCGACTGTACCACACAATTAAGCTCCATAAAACCGATTCTCTAAGTAGGTTATTCAGATCTCGTTCGAGTTTTAGGCCCGCATGCAGGTCGGTCGGCTTTCGCTTCCTGTGGCTGGCTAGATGAGAGAGTTCGAGCGGAGACTTTCCGGCGCCGAGCGGGTGTCGCAGCTCGCTATACAGAACAGGTCTTGCTGTTTGGTGATTGGTCGACTTCAGATCGCATGATCCAGCTCAATATGTACCGGCAATTATTGAGATTCACTAATTTACAACACACCATACTGGACCTTGTTTAGCCTAGTTTGCGTTGTGTACACTTTTAAATATAAATTCGATTTATATATTCAAGAAATATTTCAACGTTTTAATTTTAAACATAGGCCTAGATTTATTATTTATCAAATCTTAAAACGTCTGACATAATATTGATGCGCAAATTGCAACTTGTAAACAAAACGAGACATGTAATAGTTTTGCCACTAAGTCTTGCTAATCCACATGGATGCTTATGATTATGACTACAAGGTAAGGGAGGCAATGAAGACGAGTTTCATATTTTGCAGGCAAATTATGAGACAATTGTGCATTATTGAAACAAACTGATTACCTATTTTGTGACAAACTTTGGCAATTTAAATAAAAAGTGATTTTATAGAATGGCATTTGCTCTGATTAGTTCGATTTTTTTTCAACGAGGGCAAAATCTCTGGAGTTTAATAAAAGTAAAAAATAAATAAATATCTTTTGAGGAAGATTATGAAGGTAAATAATGAGCACCAGAATTGAAATGTTTCGGAAACTTGATTCACAATAAAAGCTCCTGGATATCCTTGTTCCGTTGGCCTCGCTACCAAGTAATCTACACCGAGGGCGAGGGTCGTTCATAAAAATTGTTGGGAAACAACAAAAGTCCGTTAGTGTAATCGACATAACCACATTTGCCAACACAATAAATTGAAAGCAAAAAAATGTAGTAAACAATCTGAAATAGATTGTTGACATAAAACATGTTACATTAGGTTTTTAGGTTGAAACCAAAAAGAAGACGCATTGAATAGGAAATAGCTAGCAACATTGAAGGGCGATAAACTCCTACATCCGAAACAGGTTTTTAACGTTGAAAATTACTGGAGAAATCACAATTTAAGACAGATAGACCTACCATAATTATAACTAATGTGAGGTGGGGTATTGTTGAGAAATCGAAATCGCCCTAGCGCTCGATACTAAGTATTAGTCGGAGAAACGTTCTAGCCTCAATAATCTCGACAGTTTAACAGGCAAGGTCACCCAGAGGTGAAGATGTATCAGGATGTGGAGAAACCGTGGGTGGGTGACCTCTTTTAGTGACACCGAGAGTGTTGTTGGTACTTGTTTGTTGCATGTCATCACATCTAGAGTGGTACAAGTTAAATAGTGTGGAGGAAATTCGTGGAAGAGAGACCAGACAAACTGCTATAAAAATTAGCTGTAAATGTATGTAGGCCTAATTAAGAAAATTAATATCAAATATTAGAGAATACATCAAATTACCAGAATATGTGAAGGGGTAAAGATAGCAAATATATGTACATTACATAGCTTTAAATTAAAATGTCGAGAATGGATAATTAAAAATAGATAAATTATAATATTGTTATGTGCGTCTATGATAAAAGACAAAATTGTAAATAATTATGTGTCAATATAGCTAAATAAAGTACCCGGCCCGAATGAAACGAAATGCATTTCGAAAATCACAACAACAAAAAACTGATGATAAAGGAAAATTTCGTTTTGTATGGATCAACATATTTTATTTAGTTTTGCATATATTTTCCCATTGTTTAAGAAAAATGCACTTTTATTGTGAAAACACACAGAAGCTTTTCACTGTTGTCACTTGATGAATTTAAATAGGGCATACCAACTAATAAGAATGGAACCTCCGAACTGTGTAGACCGCACCTCAAATTTGATACAAACAAAATCAAATAAAAAATATAAATAGTTGCGAAAATTCTCATTAGGCCTCAAATATAAGTACTAAGTAGGCCTATTCATTATAATTGGATATTGGCATGGGAAAAAATGTTTTTGGAATGAGGAATACATTTTAAAAGTTGTCTAGGTTATTAGATACGAATGCATTGGCAAGTACACTGCACACAACATATTACAAGTCGAAACACAGAAGGCTGATTGATCGCAACATTAGTTAGGGCTACCCACAGACAGGCGTGATCTGCATTCAGCATCACGTGAAGTGAACAACAGCAATTCCGAACAGTCCAGAAATAGCCGGCCTGGTGAATTGAACCAATCAATTGAAATACCGAACCAATTGGGTCAACTTAGTTTGTGTTAGGTCATTCACATCCGGGGTTAACAAGAGAGTGAGAATGTGCTGCGAAGTCTGTCTCGAGCTCGTCACCAGCTGAGCTGACACGTGCCCGGTGACAGGTCAGTATATCAAGTTTACATGTTCACTTCGGTGAGCTGTAGTTTTTTTTATATATGAACACTATTTCAATCTGAACTAGAAAAGAATAGTATATTTTATAAAATAACAAACAATTCGATAAAAACGCAATACGCCTAATTTACAAGATGCCATATTGTAGTAGTAGTAGGCCTTTTTTTACACAGTTATAAACTAGAATCAAAACATTAAGAAAATATAAAATTGTTTTTTCCATTATAAGTCTAATAGGGTAGAAAAACAAAGTTATACGCACCTCTATTTGAACAATAGCAAAGAACTCATCGATGTGAACCGCTTCAGAAGAAATCACAGTTGGCATATTTCAACGATGACTCGGCATGGACAACCGTTGAGAATGAAATGAATAGCGAGAAGCTGTGAGTCAGACTCGCAGAGAGAGATGATCAAACTTGTTGAATCCTAACAAACTAAGATGCTCCCTCCCTCGCACATCGCACCTAGTGACAAGCCTGAGCCTGTCTGCCGAGTGTACACAACAGGACAAGTGCGCTCGCTGTACTGAGAAGAATGGTCTACTACCAGAGAAACTTCATCCTGCTTTTAGATCGATACAAATACATTTTATCACAAAATCCTTCCCAGCAGGATCGAACTTCGAACCCCACGCAAGGCATAGTTTGGTTTTGTCTTCAGCCACACACTGGACGGACACAACAATGAAACCAACGAATGGAAATGATCAAGCCACAGGTTGTCTCCGACAAACTAAAAATATTTCATATGTGTAGGAATTAAATAGTCGTGACCATGAAAACTACCAAGCAACAGTTCTAAGTTGTGATTCTCAAATTTTCTGTAAGGGGCCACGACTGTTTAATTCCTACAAATTTACAATGTTTTAGTTAGTATGTTGGCTTGTCCTTCATTTCAATTAATTTGTTTGGTCGGTTGTTGTTGAAGAAATGAACGCCCTAGCCCTCCCCCGAAGTGCACACGTTATCAAGTCTGTACTCGTGCCCAAACTCAAACTAAACAGTGACCCAGTTCATCTCCTTGACAAGATGTACCTTGTCTGTCTACAACACCTGACCTGCCAGAGCCCGCCCGTCACCACCCCCTCCCCTTGCACCGTCTGCATTCCACCAGATGTGACGTCACCATGTATGTAGTATCACTGTCACCGTCACGCCTATATTTATTCACCCGAACCGAACCTGTTTCAGCGGCATCTTGCATGGCCTGTTCTACAGGATGTAGATTGCAGGCGAGCTGATGCAATACTGACTGGTAAGATGCAACCAAGGAAGGTGAAACTTGACGAAATATCAAAGTAGTTACATCTGTTTTCCACTCAAAAATAGCGAAAAAGTCCATTTAAACTGTCACGTTGATGGATGAGCTTTTTTTTTTTAAAAAGTAAATGTGATTTTCATGAGAAATTCAAATAGTTTTTAGAATGAATCCAAAATCATGACAAAAAGGAAACAAAAAGACAAGACATAGAACGCCCAATATATTTCTCTCTCTATTACAGAACATTTCTGAGCACGTGTTTCCGACGGTTAATTTGTTGAAGGTAGACGTAACCAATAATAAATTAAAATAAAAGTACAAAATTGGAAACAGATGCGTTTAGAACAATGTAAAAATACACATTTTGGTCATTTCTGAAACGACCCACCCTAGAAATAAAATGTTGGGAGACATGTCGAGGAAGATACTTGGTACACACACAGCGCACGAGTGGTTACGAAGGTACCCTTATTTCTTTAATCTTTATTATAGAATAAACAAAGATGAAGTCAGTCAGTCGGGATATAAGCGTGTAAACAGCTTGGTAGCCCTAGGCCACAAAGTGTTACTTAATTTGTTATTCCGTCTCTCAATCGATCACATGATCACAAGGCCAATAAGATATGATGATGATAGATAGATAGATATTTTTATTCACTTAGACTAGTACAGTGTACAAGTATAACTCTTTGCAGAGAAAGTGAATAGTCTATAATTAATAATTAATAATAAAAGTGATAGTAATTATAATGATATACACAGTGTTAGAAGAAAGAATAGTTGAATATAAAGCATAAATGATAATTGATATGGATATTGATATTGATATGTATGATGATTGATAATATTGATATATATATATGATGATTCATTAATTGATTAATAATGATAATAATGATAAATGTAGTGTAGTAGTCTCGTAAAATCACCGCAAGCAGAATAACGATAGTTATATTTACCATGGCGAATTCTAAGTGTATGTCTTCCAATCAGTTTGAATAACAATAAACGTTTTGGTGCAATTACTTGATTGATTGCCTAGAAATAATTATAAATTACAAAACTAACATTAAACATAGAAAGTTATCATTAAAAAGAACAATATCTCGTTCAATGATTTTATTTGTTATTAAAATCTGAGATAGATTTTATCTACGGCTCTTTGGGATAGTCTGCCCAAGGTCAATAGGAACTAGGAAGCTAGAATATAGGCCTACAGACGAAAAATTGTCGTCAATAGATAAATAATCCATGTGAAGGTAAGATTAATTGGTCTTTGCATACAAAAACCGGTTTTATAATAGGTAAAAAAAGTGATTATGACTGGTGTAGAATTAGTAACTTTTTGACAAGAGACACTTGACGAGTAGTATTACACATTGTGTCCATAGGAAAAAAATATATTCCAGCATTATTATGGTGTAGGCATCACCGCATTCAACTGCGAAAAAATGCGACAATTGATAACTAAATGTAATATTGCATTTTAGTGGAAAATTCAAAATAGGACTTCATAGAAATATAGACAATCAAATAATTGTGTTAATTATTAATATCGTTTGTTAGGCGAATGCCTCGTATGAATTGTATTTACTAAATCCACATCAAATTTGATAATATACTATATCAATGACAACAGAAATTGTTGTCTCATTATGATTATAGGCCCTTCACATTGTTGTTGTATGCTATAATTATTTCAAACTTTTCGTAAAAGCAGTTTATTATTTTGTTGGCATTTAGGCCTAGGTACTTTTGATTGAAATTATTTTCCTCGTTTATAAATCTAGGGCTATTTAGGGATAACTAAACAGGATTAAAGTTCCTTCTCAACCTGCGGATCATTCTTATTTTAAGTTCAGCATGGAGTAAGAAACAAGAATACAAATTAATATCTACTGACCGTAAGTTTATGCAATAATGATCTTATGTTATGACGGTGGAAAAAGAAGTAAACTCTACAAAGTGTTTTGTTAAAACTTGACTAATCTGAAAAAGAGGTTTAATATCCTCGCCAACATTTGAGCAACAAAAAACAACTACTTAGGCTAATGCAGTATAATGCCCGGAAGATTTCAAGGGTAAACTACAAAAAAATCATGGTCACCTTGGTCAAGTTCAAATGTGAAAAAATTAGGAACAAAAACGAAACACGACATTCTCCAAAGGACGGACATGGCAAAGTCGCCCATTACATCTCTGCCAACAATTGAGCATGGCTTATTCTGGCAAGGCTTACTTTGGTAAGTGCTACCAGAGTCAGACCACGAATCTCTATTTAAAACCATCTTTCAGACTCAATTTTAAAACACATTTCAATCTAAGACCTGTTTAAACACAAATTAAAACATAGCCTTCTAGTGCCTGCAACGATTACCTTACAGTACAGAACAATAACACAGAATTGTTCCCCTTGACGTGGTTCACTGATAAATACATACAACAAATTGCTTTTGAAATATTAAGTTTCTAAGTAGGCCTTTAGACTACCTATAATATGTTTCCCTATCATATATATGCTATAGGCCTAAGCCTACTTGTAAAAGAGCTAAATGGACACACACAAAAAGTAAACTGTTTCATTGTATTTTCATGTTTATCGTGCATAATATAATATTCAATTTGTGATATAAAATACTTTCAAAACAACAAATAATCACAAGAATGTAAACTTTGCGGTGATGCACGATTGTATATCTCGCACTACTTTAATTTATTAAATATAAGTTAGACGGTCTGAAAAAAGCGGGATCTTTGCATAAATTATCCCACATATAAATTACGTACGTTGAACAAATGCTCTGATTTCGGAGTTTGCGTGTTCGAATCCCCCCGCAGGTAAACGTGATTCCGTATACAGTAATTAGGTTTAAGTAATTACGAGTCCTTGAAGTTTACTAACTACATAGTCAACCTATGGACAAGACATTATACCAAACACACAAAGGAAAGGTATAATTGTATTTAATAATTTATAATTATAGTTAATAGTTTATGGTGACTGATAATAGGTTTGTAAGATATCGCGTCTCTTAAGTTTGGAGGACTTATTTTGTCGGTTTTGAATAGCAAAGCATCAAGAGTAATAATCAAGGCTTGACCACAAATCTTTGAAACATTACAAATTAACAACCTAGGTACTTATATGGGTATGGTCCTTGCATGGATTGGTATGATTTTAACAATTTACAACGATCTAGGTTTGTAAATACTAGGGTAAGTTGAATAATATTGAATAATAAAATAAAATATGCAACATCAACGAAACTTATCAACGCTATTCAGTGACGTCGAAGTTAGGGGCCTTCGTGTGAGCGATACAATAATCATCAGACTATTAGATAATCCCCCTCCATCCAGTATCACTAGTGACTTATTATTTATTATTTCATTCAGGAAGCCAAAACAACAAGATAAGTGAACAGAGTTTCAGATATAAAACTATCAACTTGTTTGTAACGAAGTCAAGTAACCTTGGGTTTTTATCAGTGCACTCTTAACTTTGAGCTCCTCACCCTTGGGTTTCTTACTTCCTAATGTGCAGCGGTGTATATGGTGTGCTGTCTGTACTATCGCACTTGCCGCTTGCGGAGAACGTGTATGCAACACGTTCTGGTGTTAGAAAAACAAATCATGTATCGACCATATAGTTTCTCCAGGGAGCAGCACCGTAAACTTCATATCCTGTTTGGTGCGATAAATAAGTTGCTTTCTTTTAAATGTTTGCGTTTTTACTTTCTTGATCATGTAGGTTGAAGGATCTTTAGCAACCATACTATAAAATCAAGAGTCATTGTGTAAAATAAGTAAATTCGTATTTAGAGCCCACTCAGTAATGTATATTACAGAACTGATTTTCAGTGGAGGACATCACATTTAAAGCCAACCCTGTAGGCACCGACACCATCGACGAGAGAACAATGACCAACTAGAGACCAGCATATTTAAGTAGGAAACACCGATCAATCAAGCTGGACACGAATCCATCCGCGGACAGCGCCAGAATCAACACGGCTGATTCGGAACAACATTAGAAGAACAACACGTTTATTTACTCAACTTCTATTTAGTTAGGCCTATAAAAAAGTATTTTTTATGAAAAAGGACAATAGGCCTAAATGAAGGGTATGAAACGATCATGATTGTAATGCTGGCCTATAGATAGAGATGGCAGACCACAAAATATTTTTTTTCATCGAACTCCATATATCTATACCTATATCAATATCTTCGGTTGGTAATTGGTATAAAATCAAATCATAGCTTTATCAGAATAGAGTTTTCATAGGTGCTTTAAAATGGTATATAAAGTCAATTTTGGAACCAAACAAAGCGTTTTATATTTCAACATTATTGAACCGTTTTGGTTGTAGAATTAATTTAGTTATGCCAATGATGGCTCTACCGTTGGATCAAAACGTGTGTAGGCCCGGTTATTTGTATGTGGTGTAGGGCTGTAGGGTACTGTCTTCAGAGTTCAACCAATTTCAAAATTATAATTGTTTCCCGCGAGAAAACACATTACTTTCTATTATTTCTCATTTTCCTACTGTGATTCTCGTATCACAATTCGGAAAAAACGTGATAATTCCCCATGTTTTTCACCGGCCGGCATTCGTGTGAACCCGCGCGTAATTCCTAAACAAAGTAGCTTTTTCTTTTCTTTTCCTTCATATTTAAGTATGGTTTACATACTGTAGCCCCTACTTATCCCGCCTCTATGCGTGCAATTGCAAATTACCCACCCAGCTTTCGTCTCGCTTTCAACTCGTCTCAACTCTACTTTTTCTATCAACTCTTTGAGTAGCGGTTACTCAACCTGATGCAGTCAGCTGGTTTTGATCTCTGCTTTACTTGGTGAGCCTTCAAGTCTGGCATGTTAATAATTGAAACAGCATGAGATGGCAATGCGTGCAGCGTGTACCCTATTAAAACGCATGCGGCGCACGCATTAGTTACGTCTGAATTACATTAGAAAACACAACAGACTCCTTTGACATGAACTAAAGTACTGAAGTTCTTCTACTGTGTTGTCAATCTTGGACATAGTTCAGTGTGTTAGGATTCGGGTCTTTGGGAGGTCATGGGGTCAACTTCCACCACAGGTGCTTTTTTTTATAAACAAAGGATTTTTTTCAATTCAAGCAAAAATATTTTAAGTGAGGGGCTAAACTCATCAAAAGAAGGGTCAAGGGCCTCTTTGATAGATAAGATTCACGTCTTGTAGTGGGTGATAAAGTTGGAAGGAAATTCCTTGTACCTGCGGACCAATCTTTAGTAGTAGTCCCACAGTGCAATTTGTTAAAAAGTTTAAATGGATACAATTAGTATTTTGGAATGTGAGTGTGGCCACTAAAGATCTAGTCTATCCGTAGCGAAATGTAAAATTTCCTTCAAATACGATGAATGAAGCCTACTAGAGCTAAAAGTATGTAGGCTACATTCCACGAGATATTTCGGTACGGTAAATATAATTAATGAGGCCAATGATCGATGTTAATTTAGTACCTAATTGTTTTCAGTAAAATATTAGGTCTAAAATCTAAATCCATCTTTTAGTACACGTGTTTTTGATTTTGTTATACGTTACTGGTGGGGTTATGCCCTTGACAAATAAATAAACATGGAGGAGACATAATAATTATAATGGAGATCCTGTAGAAGTAGATGGCAGAGAATGAGAATCGCACCCTGAGATTCATGGATATCGTGCATAGATTTCCGCACGCTGCAGGCTACCGCGTGCAACGGGTCCTACTTACCAGCCATGCACGTAATATCATTTCGTCATTATTGCACTGCATTTCATTCCATTATAGACCTGCACAACTTATCTACCTAATCTAACATAAAAGGCTAATCATAACTAACCTATTTTGGTACGAAACAACCTAATCTAACATAAAAGGCTAATAATAACTAACCTATTTTGGTACGAAACAGTTTCGGAGTGGCAGTTCTCTCGACGGAATGTTCCAAATGTCCGTCTACAGCTGTTGATGGAAGTGACACACTAAAGTTGACTCGTCAACGAGTTTAGTCAACAATTGCCCAGGAATTATGGAATTAAATTTGGCAAATAGCGGGAAAAAATGAAACACAGCTGAATTTTTTTTCCAATATGCTGAGTTGGGTATGTTGTTTTAACATACTCAAAGTCCCCACCTGTACCGCGTGAGCTTCCTTATAATTTGACCTTGAAATGACCCCGAGATACGTTTGTTTAGTTTTATCTCGCAAATGGTGGAGATTAGAAAAAACTACTTCAAGCAAATATTGTTGTATATTTAATTGTCTACAAAAAAGGTCCTCACCTATTTTATCGCTAGTTCAATCCTTCCTCTCCAAAATCAAGGAAAAGTTAATCCACGTTTTAGATAATTTCAGGAATCTGGCAACAACGCTTAGAAAGACAAGTTAAAATGTCTTGCAAACTTGGTTGTGGCCCAGAGTGATTTTAGAGTGTTTTCTCAAATCAAGATTGACTGCTGTTCTTGGTTGTAGTTTTTGACGTATTGAATAAGGCGTGGCTATCATTGGCAGGCGCGTCGGAACGTTTTGAAAGTTGGGGGGGCAAACCCATTAGTAGGTTTTGTAGGGTACAGTTTGGGTCTGGGCGAAGCCCCAGCCGCCGGAGGACCTTTTTCGTCGAAGGCGAAACAAATTCACTATACTACCGTTATTTCGTCATGTTTTAACTGCACTCGGACTCTGTAAACGATGTTTTACATCAACTATCTGCGATCTAAAAACTTAAAAAATTTAACGTGAAGTAACCCATTTTAATAAATTACAACATAATTTTTTATGTAACGACGAAGCATACAGGCAAACATATTTTTGTTTTACCGTCTTCTTAAAAAAAAATACGAACTGAAGGCTGTTTACAGTACGTTTCATATTTAAAATTACGATATCAATTTAATCTTTAACATCATTAAACATGAAACACTACATTCACACTTACAATTTACTTTACACTTCACACTACACTACTTACACTCTAAGAGGAATAATCTTCCCACTTTCCACTTCGCAATAATCAAAGTCACTACACCACTCCAAGATGACAGAACGCATAACTATGCGACACGTGCGAACCAAATCCCAACTTAGGTGTGCCAAAAACTCTGAGAAATCATTCAAGGGATGTTTGGATTAGACGTGAGTCTGAGTCACGTGTCCATGCCATATAGGTGTTAAGATATCTATGGTCCATGCTTAGTGACCGGCACACGATACAAGACGGGTGGCTGGTTATAAAGATAGTCGGATAGACGGTTCAGGCATGGGATGGGGTACTTCAGCCAGCCTAATACTATTGTTGGGTTGTTTCTTTCTGGAAACGAATTGTTGACAGGATCATCCGACGTTGCTTTCCCAAAAATTAGAATACAAATCTTGATTTTTCAACTCTAAAATCTGCCCCCCTATGCCCCCATGGCATGAAAGTTAGGGGGGGGCAATCCCCCCTTGCCCCCCCCTGTTCCGACGCCACTGATCATTGGCGAGTGTATGTCAATTTCAAGTGGATTGTATAGGGGATGAAAAAATCACCTCCCATGATGCTTATACATTGTCGGCTGCAGAGCTTTAAAGAAACAAAATGGAAAAGAAATTGGCGATGTCAAACTAAATATCGAGTGCAGACTTTAGCAAAGGTAAAAATTCATTCAAGGTCATGTCGTAGCCGCTGGTCCTCTGCAACTTTTTCAGCGCATATCAGTTTCCGTGAAATCGCAAGAAGATTAAGAAAGTTATTTTGAGTATGAATTATTACCTTACCCATTATCTCTGTTTGATAAAAATGGAATGAGAAAAACTAATAAGGCACCTTTATATATTCAATATTTGAAAAGAATCAGGGAAGCACTGGCAGTTTCTACGTAATAAATGAAAGTTTGCTCTTCCATCGTTTTGTGTGGCCCGCTGGGGGAACTTACAGGATCCTGTTTGAAGTACCGGTATACATTTCTTACATCAAAAGACACTATGGAAACAAATGTTGTATTGTTTTTTATGGATATTCAGAAAAAACTTATGATACAAAAGTATCCGAAAGATCTCGTAGATATTCCAAAAAGTTTTCTCCGGATATAGAATTTCACGAGGAAATGAACTTGATTGCGGCTCAAGAGAACTTCTTGTCCAATAGTCATAATAAGAACAAGCTGATTTCCTTCATTAAGAAAAAGTTCCTTGAAAATGACTTTGAAGTCAAGCATGCTGATGGAGTCGCTGATACTCTGATTATTCAAACCGCTATTGACTGTTCGATGTCTGAAGAAAACTGTGCTAAAGTTGAAGAGGACATAGACCTACTTGTGCTGTTAACAGCAACTGCACCTGTAGAATCAGAAATATTTTTCATAAAACCGGGAAGAAGCAAGGTGGCAACTATGCTGTATTTGTCACATAGTAATAAACCTCTTCTTAATTAAGGATAACATTTTCTTCCTACACACTTTTTCAGGATGTGATTGTACCTCTGCTATTTTCAACAAGGGAAAAATATCAGTATGCAAAATGCTGGAAAATAGAGAAGACCTTGTGGAAGGAAGCAGCTCAAACTTTTGAATCTGAAACGGCTTCACAAGAGGAAATAGCCGAAGCCGGAACAAAACTATTCCTTGGTCTATACGGTGCACGATCACAGAATCGCTGAACAAACACTGTTTTAAATGTTTCAAGAAAGGTGTTGCAGTCGGGAAGAAACGTTTATCTGTTTTGCCGCCTACTCAAGTCTCTGCCAAATTGCACAGCCTTCGTGTCTACCACCAGGTGCAATTGTGGAAAGGGAATAAACTACTTACAGAAAACTGGGGCTGGTGTTTAGAGCCTTGTTTATCTCCAACTCCATCAACCTTGGGGCCAGCACCACAACATAATATCTTGGACTCACTTTTTTGTGGTTCTTTGTAAGGAGGCGGTGAAGCCTGTGGGTGCCGAAAAACAGGATAAAGGTGTTCAAATATTTGCTTGGTTATATTTGGATTAAGGACGCGTCAACCGTTAGGTCATAATGCACAATTCTAGCCAAGGATATGGGAAGGAGGGGCCCATGCTGGTCAGAACAAGCCATGAGTAAGGGGAGGAAGGGGGTTTTTTCACGTCGCGGTCGTCATCGTCTTTGTCATCGTTCGTTGTGTCACTGTCAACGTCGTCGTGGAGGTCGTCAAAGGAAGGGGGAGGTGTCCCCGACAACGATTGCCATAGCTCGCTTCTAGTTTCGAGGTGTAATATACACCCCTCGTACTAGCTGATGTTTGCGAGGTCGACTTTTCTCTCTTGAATCGCCTTGTACGATTAGCAGAGCCATGCTCTGGGCCAGTTCTACCCCGAGCCCAGACGGGGGTGTGCACTGCAGTGGAGTTTCGTGTGAAAACGCAGGAAGGTTTGAGATGGAGGACGACGAAGATGTCGATGAGGTTCAGGAAGAGGATATTGAACATGTTTTACCGCAATCAGTCGTTCGAGGAGGAAGAAGATGGAGAAGATGCAAGTCGCAAAACCGACAAAAGTGGTCGAGATGATGACGGCAATGATAATGAACTGAGTACTGTCTATACGTTATCAAGTCAAAATGAAACGTCAGATGATGAAATGGGAATCGAGGAAGCCGATGAAGAGACACATGGAGCGACCAAGAGATTAAAATTCTAACAAACTACCCTACTGGCCTACTGGAGATACATACCACATACAGAAACGCGCCTAATTCTATACGTCTGTGGTGTGGAAACTATCACACGAGAATGTATTCAATAAACACGATTATAATGCAATAAACATTTCCTGATTGTTGATTACATTTACTTTTATTGAGCTGAAGCTACCCCTTCCCTCCCTCTTGCCACATAAATAAAACCACACCCTCTTTCAATCAACTGTTGACACCTTATTTTACCTTGTCAAAGTGTGAGAGCATGTTTTTTGTAAATACAATATGCATTTTAAAATCATTTTTCATAAGAATTTCTTACAATTCACTATTTCCATTAAAGTTGATTTTTAAATCCTGGATTTTAAAGGAGAAGGAGTGATCTGGTGAAAAAATGGATAATAACTTTTTTGTGAGAAATGTAGTAAGAAACATTATTTGTTTGAAACATTGTTTTGCTAATTTCCACCATTCAACGAGATAAACTTAATCAAACGTTTATCGGGGTCATTTCAAGGTCATATTATAAGGAAGCTCACGCGGTACAGGTGGGGACTTTTAGTATGTTAAACAACATACCCAACTTAGTATCTTGAGAAAAAGTTTAGCTGTGTTTCATTTTTTTTCCGCTATTTTTCCTTATATTCCTGGGCAACAAGTTGATAGTGTAACAGTTAACCTAGCTATATTTTCTCAAGAGCATAATTTTTCCTTTGTAGTTTAGTCCTCATAGACTAGGTCCCTATGTAAGGTTAACCAAACTGTAACATTTTGAGGTTACAGAAATGTTTTAAAATGGTAAATGCATGTAACGCTGCATGGTCGATCCTTGCGTAAAGGGCAGGGCCCCCGTGTGGTGTTACGAAGGACATCTATTTTGATATGAGAAATAACATAGAATCCAAATTAATAATGTTCACGAATATAGACCCGGGAAATCCAATAATCTTTATTTAGGTTTTAAAAACAGAATATATAGGCCTAGGCCCTAAGGTATCCAGGAATCGATTTTTTTTATAGTCAACGAGTTAGAATTTATAATAAATTGCATGATAAAGTTAATTAAAGATTTAAATGACGAAGGCCTAGCCTACATAAATTTAGAAGAGAATGTAAAGGCTTATATGTAAAATATAAAACAATACATAATTTTAATTTGTATTTGCTGCGTGTAAAATGTAAATGTATTTATTATAATAGCTAAATGAAAGTACGAAATAGCCCAAGAATAGTCGCTTTGATGCTATGTTGGAGAAGGCTATAGCTATAACATAACTAGCATGGGCAGCTATGAAATGGTTATAGTTACATTGTACGATAGGCCTACGTCGTAAGTCGTAACACTAAAACTAATCGTCCATTCCAATTGTCAGAAGGCTACAAAACAAATTAAACTACCACTTATTTATATTTTATCGGCTAGTCAACAATAAACAAATACGTATACGCAACCAATATATTTACATAACCAAGAGTAGATTATTCCTTCCAAGATGGCCAACATGCATCAACCAATAAAAACAATTGACATGTCAAACAAGTTCTATATTATCTTTGTTTACGAACGAAACAGATTGTATAAATCCCATAGAAACCACCACGTTGCTCCATAGTTTGCGACCTGAATGGAGGTAATTTATTACTATACTGGTAGAGCCTGGCATGTGAGGTGACAGTACTAGTAACAAACGCTCAACCTTCGGCATGCCCTGAACCGGCTTGGATTTACACAATAAACAACAAGCGACAAGGCAAGTGTGGGTGGGTTACAAGCTACAAGGTGTGATTTCGAAATGTGTAAAACAATAAAACACGTAAGTGTTTAAAATATTTGAGGTGAGGTGGATATATGCCGGGAGAATTGCAATGCTCTATGGGTAGCCTAGTGACGTAACGTAACAAGGACAATGAAGAAGGAAATATTCAGTGGGAAAATTGGAATTACCATATAATCTTTTCTTTCTTTAAGCAGCTGCAATTAATTAATCGCCATGACGCACCGGTTGCAAGACAGGACTGAATGACGAAACGCAATCGGGAATGGATTCCATGAAGTTATAAATAGGCTAGTAGATAGGCCTAAACAAGCAGGGGCGTAGGCATAAAGGGGGTGCCCTGATAGATTTCAAGGAGGTCCACGGCAAAAAGGGGGCAAGGAAGCCCATCGAACAGCCTTGCATCCAGGCCTTTCTATTCCTAGCTATACGCCACTGTACCCACGTGACAATAAGCCTACTCACTACCGGCAAGTAGGCTAATTGTTAGGTCTACTATCAAAGTTGTTATTTAAAATGTTGTGTCATATGAAAGCTTGAAACCGAGCGTTGACTGTTGGCCATAGGACTCATATTATAATTTTTTTTTTTTCATAAACAGTTTTAATTTATAAACAAGTCTCTCTGGGTTTGACTTAAATTTAGTTCCGGTGTTTTGGTATTAACTTGTGTAGTGCCTACAATTGTACGGGTTGCGGTAGTTTCGGACTAGCTGGAAAATAAAATAGGCTAAATACAATATAACCTAACGTAACTTCGATAAACGTGAATTATCAAATAATTTTGAAGGTTTTTGTATGTCTAGGAGAAGGACTAATGGTTTGTGATTGGAAGATACGAAATGACTGCATTGATATCTAAATAAACATAGATGCATGGCTATGGATGGGGGAAAAGAAGAGGAATACCAAAAAAATAAAGAATATAATTACGCACAGGCGCGTCGGAAGTCCATTTTTTCAGGGGGGGGGGGGGCGAGCTTTACCAGAAAAAGTACATGCTTCCATACATATAATAGGATGGTTAGGCCTACATAATACAACTATACATATGCAACTAATGTCCTTGAGTCAGTGGCGTATGCTGGAATATATTTCGGGGGAGGGGGCTTGGACGAACAACGCAATGGAGGGGGTGCCCCCCACAACAGCGCCGCTGGCAATTTTAAAAAAAATAAGTATTTTTGAAGTGATTTTTATGTGATTAAGAAGTAGTTATGGGGCTTTGCTGAAAGAAAAAAAATATGATAGATGAATCAAAATGAAAAACGCACTTATTTTTTCATTTGTCATTTTTCTAGGGGGGGCGAGAAGATACTTTCTCCCCCCCTCTTCTGTAAGCTCAGGGGGGGGGGCAAGCTACCCCCCTGCACCCCCGGCTCCGACGCCGCTGATTATGCAATATGTCACTTTTGGAGGCACGGCAAAGTAAATAAACAGTGTACACACACAAACAGCACTCTAAAACTCAATGATAGCTGTTATGTTCGCTGGTTGTGTGTTAGGACTGTATCAATCAATGCACACATCATCATTCAGGGCCAAACCTAAATAGAATTCCATGGCGGTCTACAGTAAGTGCCGGCCGGCGGCCTTGGTACCGGCTAAAACAATGGACTATTTAAAACCTAAGCACTGCTTATAACTTGAAACCAATTCACACTTTAATGTGCGAATTTTTATTGTGTTCATAAAATTTCAAGGCAGTTCTGTGACAAGACCCTACCGGTACCTACTACAATCAAGACCATTGAAACTTCGAAATCCATAACAAGCATTTGATGCACACTAATTTTGTGAAATTGGCACAGAATCTGATTTGGTGGTAAAATTGTGTGTTATTCGTAGGGAGGTTGTATCTAATACTAGGAAAACGCTTAAGTCCCCGCGTAATTTTTTTAAACGAAAAAAGCGTAAAATTGCGATTTTTTAATAGATAATTTTTCGATTACGCTCAAATTTCACACGAATATATGAATTCATAAAATTAAAGTTCAGTGAAAAAATCATTACAATCGGATAAAGCATGTAGGTTTTATTCGTCGAAGAAATGTTAAAAATTTAAAAAAATCGTAAAATTGCGATTTGCATAAGAAATAATTTTTCGATTGTGCTCAAATTTCAACGAATATATTAATTCATAAAATTAAGGTTCTGTAAAAAAAATCATTACAATCGGATAAAGCATGTAGATGTTATAAGTCGAAGAATTTTTTTTAAAATCGAAAAAAATCGTAAAATTGCGATTTTCATGAGAAATAATTTTTCGATCGATTTTTCCCTCCGTGCAGTTCTTCGTTTCCGAGATTTCATAGACCTCCATAAAATTTCATCGCAATATGAGTATTGGTTTAGCCGGAATCGTGTTCACAGACCACAAAACATACAAAAAAAGAAATAAAAAAACATTCCGGATTTTTTTTCTCCAGTGTAGTGAAATGGAATCTTCGCTTCGCTCGCTACGCTCATCCAAACAACCTCCTTGGTTATTCGTAGGCTAGTAATTAAAATGTAAGAGATTCTAGGGAATGGCCAACAAGAGATAGGCCTAACAACAGATACCGCGCGCAACAGCCTGCAGCAAACTTGTTTAAAATTTTCTTATTGTTGTCTTGCTACTTTTCACGCAGTGCAAATTGTAATATTATGGATGGGGGCTACTGCTACAGCAATCTAGTTTTGAGCTTTGCACCGGCTAACAGTTTAGTTGCAACAATACAACAATAAAAATATGTAAAGAAGTTTGTGTGCTAGTGGATTTTTAAAAAGACTTGAAATTCAATCGTAGAAAAAGACATTCTTGTGTTGTTCGAAATCACAACATTTCACTCAAACTGTTGTTTGTTTGGCAATGGACATGTTTTAACATATTTCCCAAAATCATTTCACGGCTACATCGTTTTCAAAATAATAATTCCGTTCAATTTCGGTCAAATACATTGCGTTTCAGACACATTTGGAACTCCTTCGGTTCGGGGGGGGGGGGGGGGTTTCAAAGCTTTTTACGATGTTTTGTAGGGAATCGTAGGTTAGGGATTGTGGGGGGGGGGGGGGGCGAAAATTTAACACCAACGCGCTTCACGCAAAACATCGCACAAAGCATTTACACTACACTCATTCAATGATAATTACCTACTGTCTATAGTTTCAAGATTCGAGAGCTAATTCGCCGGTACGAATGGCCAGCATAAATAAATCTAGTGAACTGATGAAACAACTTACGTCATTTCCAATTTGCCCCATCTCTTCTGGTATGGCTACGTCGCCCTCGTCTCCTCCGCCCCCGAGCCTTTTGTTGGCGACCGGAATTTTGACTAAATGGCCCCACAACACTTGAGAACACACTCGAGACAATTATTCACCACTGACGTTCTGTATACGTAATCGAAATCACACGCACAGAAATCCCTTCTCATCACAACAATCCGAGCGTTTCGTACACGCACACGTAACTATTCACACATACTAGTAACAAACAAACGAGACAATGGCACAGAACAGTGGAGCGATTGTCTACAACAACCTTCTACCACCGATGCCGGGCCGTGACTGAACAAAGAAGCAAGAATCGTGTGATGATCTGAGCGTGCCAGGGGAGGGGAGTTAGGAAGTGTGACAGTTGTGGAGGGGGAGGGGGAATTGCCGGCCCGTGATTGGTCGACGCGATGCATGGCAAAGCGCTCGGCGGGTTGCATCAGCTGGGTGCAAAGTGAAATCATAGGGAAGGAGCAAATGAACTATTGATTGATGTGGGGAAGATTTAGTGATGCAATGTTGAACGGTAAACAAAGAAACAGGTCGTTGGTGCACTTGTTATGGACAGACATGGTCAATGGCCTGGATTGGAACAGTCGAGAGATCAATATTACTCGTATTGTTTGTGAATGCATTCATAAAACAAAATGTAAGAGCCCGGTGCACAACAAGATTGTTGTATTATCCACTAGGAAAAGGCTTAGTCCCGCCGCGTTGATGGATGAGCTTTTTTGTAAGTTTTTAGTTTGCGTAGGACCACTTTTCCTTTGCAAGTGCTTTTTGAATGCATTGTAGGTGATTGTTGTGAAGTTTCTATTGTTAAACCTAAAAAAAACTCATATAAAAACCTTTATTTCTATAGATTCTGGCTAAATTTTTCAACTTTTTCTTTCAAAAGGTACTACGTCACCATAACCTTAATGTCCATGTGAAATATGAACGTTGTAGCCCCACCCGTTTGGTCAGAATCGGCCCAAATGTCACGAAAATATCGTACTAAAAATCGAAAAAAATCGTAAAAGTACGATATTCAAGAGAAATATTTCTTCGATTGTACCCAAAAACGTGGCACGTCTAAGTTCAGAGATTTCGAAGGTCCCCTCCAATTTTCATCAAGATCGCTAATGCCGTTTGCCCGGTATCGTGCGAACAAACAGCAAAAAAAAAAAAAAAAAAAAAAAAAAAAACACCCGAGCTACATTTTTTGGGGGGTCAGTGAAATTGAAGTCTTTTCTTTGCTTCGCTCATCCAATAATACACAACAATAATCAACATTGAAAAATATTTGTGCGAATCTACAAAATGTATTCAGTAATCCGATTTATAACCGACAATTTCATACCTTTTCCAAAAGGGTAGAAAATTATAGTATAGAAATATGTTTGGGCTCAATTTAAAAACAAATCATAAACGAAACATTCATGGAATGCAGTCGAAATAATTTTTTATGACAAAGTCGTTAGTTGTCTGTTTTCTAATTTTCCACAATCAGTAAAAGCTAGTTCACATGAGAAATTAATTTTTAAATCTTCTTATGCAGACAGAGAGTTACAAAAACAGTGATGTAATAAAAGATAAATAAGGACTATTTAGAAGGGCTGATTAAGTGATTGGACATGAAAAAAGATTAGGTTATCTGCACAAAACAAAGTTTACAGACAAGCAGTTCAACCTTGAATACTAGTCAAGAAATCCGCATAGTCAAGACTTCTTAATTTTTTACAGACTGGAATTCAAATAAACATATTTTCCATCTGAATTTGTTTGCATTTGCACTAGGAAGATAACTCGCCAAGCATAGAGAAGATAAGCGACAGTAATTAGTTGTGCTGTCGGTAGTTCTACCATGACCATACCCACGTGGTATCGAGTTGGGTTCAAGGATTGCATTACGTAAAACACAAATATATCCAGAGTATTTGGTCTCATTGTCCAAGGTTGTATGTAAGTGATAATATCGAATTTATTATTTCCTAGACGAGAAAATATGATTGTGATAACGAGAGTCAATATTCAAATCACTGATAAGAACATTCGTTCGAAAACATGGCCGGGAGTAAGACATAATTATAGTTACAGTTTCAAACTGGGTAGTGATAAAAGTTTAAAATATTTCAATTGAAATAATTCATTTGAATGTTTCAAAGTGAAATATTTCAAATAATTTCAAACAAAGTTTTTATTTAAATATTGATATGGTTGCACTTGAAATTAACATTACAAGCTTCCGGTGTGCTCCAGAATTTCAAGTCTTCTCAATTTTGGACACTCAAATGGTTGAAATGTCGTTGAATGTTATATGAATGTTATAGTGAATGTTGAATGTTGAAATGGTTTACTGTCCCCCACTGAAAATCAGTTATATATAGCTGAGTGGGTAGACTCTACACGCTAAATTATTTGAGTGGTTTGTTTCACTCAATACGCCGAGCGGATGGTCACTTCACTCGTTTTGAGTGTTCGTCACTCGATTTTAGCTGGAATTGTCACTCGATGTATTAGGTGATCATTATTTAGCTCAAATGTGCTGAGTGACCATGTGTCACCGCTCTATAGTTAGCGATGTTGAGTCAATAGTGAGCGATGCATAAAGCTTGTTCAAGGGATTAGTGTTGAGATTTATCTAAGCGATGAATGGGGCTTCTCCTTATTGTATGTCTACTGTATTGTCCTGATCGGTGCCAAGTCTAGGGGATGAATAGCAGAGATTTTACCGGCGACGTTTCAAACATGTCACTGGTAATAATTGCTTTTCATGTACTCATGACAAAGAACGAGGTAGGGCATTCCAATATATATCAACGGTCCTACCGTCCTCTGTCCACGTCCAGCCTCGTCGAAACCAACTAACTCGTCAGTGTCTGTTAGTTCGTGACCGTGTGCGCATTGCCAGTGTAAGTCTTCACGGAAAAATGGTTTTTGACTGGTGTAGTGATGAAGTGTGCAACGTTCTAATAGGAAGGGCATTTCTGCGGAAAACGCCGAAAAGTAAAAGGTAGGGCCTAAATGTCGACATCTGTTGTACTTCTATATGCACGAATAGTTCATTGTGTTTTCATTGTTTTAGTTGAAAACAACATAATATATCATGTGTAGGCCTAGATAAAACAAAATGAAAATTATTATATGCATGCCTTTTCATGGGCGTCCACAGTGAAGAGAGAGAACGCAGTCGTCCATCCACATATCAATGTGATGTTTGCATACAGCTGCTATAATACTATTTTGTAGTTTTAAGATATTGACCTATTAACATGAGTTGAAAATAACATATCATGTGTACCTATGCAATACGTATACTGAATTTAAAGCTACTTGAGCGATTTATCTCCCTTTCCCTCCCACCGCTACTTTTTTATTGAATTTCGATATTTTTTTAGGGAAGTTAGTTTGTCTCAATTTTGAGTGATTTTCGCTTCTATTTGAGTTATTAATAGCCTAAATAGAGAGTATCTTTGAAGCCAAAATATCGCTATTATTTGAGTGAATTTCGATCTTTTATTAGCGATTATCACCCTTATTTCAGAGTGAAAATTTCGCTCTATAATTGAGTGGAATTATTTCACTCAATTCTAGGAGTGGTGGTCACTCAGAAAGAGTGGTGCAAATACAAGCTAAAAAAGGAGCGAAATTTCACTCGATTTGAGTTTTTTCCGCTCTTTTAATTTAGAGTGTAAAATACAATTTATTTATTTATTTAATATATATACATATATATAAACATTTTGTTATGCCATAATGTTTTTTTTAGGTTAGTAGGTAGAATTTTGACTCCTAGACGTTACTGTAAAAGTAGTTAAGTAGACCAACATTAGCCTTACAACTTTTGTGATCATTGAAATTTTTCATGAATTATTTCACGAATTATTTCATGAAATATTTCAAGATAGGCCTAAATAATTTCATGAAATTTTTAAACACTAAAACCGGATGACCTCGGTCAAACCAGGCTATAACGTAAGGATTTTAGCCTGGACCACTTGGAAGTTTGTAATGTAGTCGTGTGTGTTTTTTACACCAGTGTGTAAAGTCAAGTGTGACATTAAACCATGTATCTGGCACGATCAGGGCATTTTTTTTTAAAGAGTAGTAATTAACGTAAGTAAAAATAGGACTCAAAATAATTTTTTTAAATAATTTCCAAAGCTTTAGCGTGATACAAGTTAGTTGAAATGTCGAAATGATCTCTGATCGCGCATATATTTTGTAAACAGAAACCCTCCTATGGTTTCAAACTTTGTTTGTAACACCTTTTTGATCGATCGATCCTTGTAATCGTAATGAAAAAAAAAACAGTAAAAAAGATACATGGACATTGAATACGCAAGAGATTTATCGGTGTAAAAATAAATTATGGAGCTGTGTTGTTAAGATTTCAGATCGAAATCGTATTGAAAACTTCAGATTAAAAAACAATCCAAATAAACAACAATGCTATGTTTTTCTTCCTCATCTTTTGGAGTAGATTTTTGTTTATTCACTTAAGTGATTTATTTTATTTGGTATTTTTTGACCATAGCTAGAATGTCAGGGTCACACCGTATGATCCTTAAAACACAAATCACCAAACTTAACTTCAAGAAAAATATAAGTACTATGTGATTTTTCATATACACAATGTCCACCACAACCCATCAGTCTACTTTTATCCAAATAATAATAAATATAGGTAATACTTTTATCCCCTATCCCAGGTAAAATATCAAATTCAATCCATTCTCAAAGACCCAATTAAGTCAGTCCGATCAAGGTCAATCCTTGCATGTAGTCATTAATAAACCTTGACATCACTAATTTAGATTCGATAAACAAAATTGCAGCAGACCTTGGACTAGCTATTCAGTTTTTATAGTGTGCAATAAATGCATTTCAGACTTTACAATGTATTTACCTATAGTCTGAATTCAGGGAGGAAAGTGAAAACCGAACGACTTCAAAAACTTGTATAAGCCTATATAAGAATGAACGAAACAGTCAACACATTGGAGGCTACGGAAAAATTGAGAACGTGCCCCTGTAAACACTCTATCATGACAAACATTATTTTAAACACAAAATCGTAAGGTTGTACCCTACTAGGGTGTACACCAAATTACCGGTGTGACCAGGTGATTACCTAAATAAAAAATAAATAAAAAAAACGTATTTAGAGTCTACCCACTTATAACTGATTTTCAGGGGGGGGGGCAGTAAACCAAAGAGACCAAGCCAACCCTGTAGCCCCCGACGCAATCGACGAGTGAGCAATAACCAACCAAAGATTGATATTTTTTAATGGGAAATATAGCAATCAGTGGTAAACTCAAAATCAGCCTATAGATTGAACGACCTTTAAATGGTCACGTGATCCACTCAGCACAACAAATGCAGAGAAAAACTAAAAATACTACAATGCAATTGCAATGGCCGCCTGATTTTGGAGCACTGGAAGTACTTTGACAGCCGAATTATTAGGTCATATTATTGACGTTGTTGTTCAAATTAAAGTGGTATTTTAGATAATGTCGAAAGAGAAGTTGAAAATATTTCTAGGATGAAGGGCCTACCTGAAGCCGGAACTATTAGGCCTAGGCCTGTCCAGTGACAGCTAAATGAAAAACTTTTTGTAGATATCAGTCTGTCTATTTGTTTTTTTTGCAAGAATGGTATTGAAGTGAGTTCTCATTGGTTCTATTATAATCTAAATATGAATTTATTTATGACGAATTTTGAGTAAGTGATAGGCATATCGATTCTTGATCAGGCTAATTCGTTGATAAATTTGGAGTTCTACTAACAACTGATTTCGACTTATGAAATAAACTTTAAAGTTTTCGATATTAACGCATGTTTTGATGGTTAAATTGAAACTACATATTCATAACAAGATTTCAATATAAAATGGGCCTAGAATCAGCTATGTATATATATATATATAACTACTGATACACATACACACCTACCTGTGAGTGTGTATATATACACACACACACACACACACACACCTATTTGACTTTTTTGGATAACTTTTCCTACATCCAGTTGTCATCTGATTGATATGTAATTTTTCGCGGTTTTCAAGCAAGGATATTGGTCACTATTCTATAGCCAAATATAACTAAACATTATAATGGATTAGCCACAAATAAATTCTGAAATTTATTAATTTTGCTGATTTTACAAAAATGTAAAATCTACAAATATATATATATATATATATATATATAGTTAATTTCTGTCTAAAGTACTAATATATTTTAAAGTGTACCTACATGAAAGGCTGTATATACAGAGTATAACACAAGTGCAAAATTTCGTATCAATCTTTCAATTGCTGGCTTCAGGAGGAGATCCTGAAAAAGTCACTGGTAAAATATATTGGAGACTCTTATTTGACAACGTGATGAATGATGATCACATAACTCAACATATTCATACGGCTCTCACTAAGCCACACTCACAGACACAAAACATTCTCCTACTACTTCCTTCTTTATAAATTCGTATTGATATAAGAAGCTATTAAAAGAAACCTTGAAAAGTCAACATGGACATATCTATCACCTTCCACACTAAGTGCCCATCTAACAATATACAAATTATGTGATAGAAGTCCATATTTTCATTCAAATCAATCTCTTACACATAGCGAGTATGGTAATGTTCAAACGCACTGCTTGTTGTTTATCTGTTTATTACAAAACAGGCGCCTGTTGTATTTTACTCTAAATAAAACCACCTTATAATGGGATTACGTTATTGAAAAACAAGTTTTAGAGTCTGGCGTAGGCTGGTTTGGACAGCGAGTGTGAAGGCCAAAGACATCAGACAATATATTCACTTGGCAGAGAGTCGAGAAGATGACGAAATGATGGTGTTGGTTCTATTATATGAAGGAGGATGGTAGACGTATGATGTACGTGTGTTCAAGATCTTGTAGGGTTGAACGCAATATGGGACACAGGTTCATTTTATGGGTAAAAAATAATGTATAATCCAGTCACTTGGATATTCACTTCCACTCCATACAATTGAAATTTTATGAAAATTTAATATCCCGTGTTGGCATTACCAACATAAAAAAATTGACTACAAATTTATAAGAGATCTAAAAGTTGGGTACATTTTGTATGTTGTTAGGTAATGCTTTTTTTTTTTTTACTATATCCAGAAAATGGTTTAAATCCATGTATTGAAATTGTACTTTATATTGATAACTTTATACTTCTTGGTAGTTGCAAAATTAATAAAAACATAGTAAGAGTTCATCCAAGGGTATGATTGTATGACTTTTTACATGAAACAAAATTAGCCATTAAAACGGTCAACATAATAATTTTAATTATTATTATGCTGTAATAACGGTAAAATATAATTGATGCTGAAACCTTTTAAAAAATATGTTTTTTTTATTTTTTTTAAAAAAAATATTTTGTTTTCTTTTTAAAAAAATTAAATTTTTTTTCC
>JAMZAV010008777.1:0-26424 GCA_024449915.1 Sweltsa coloradensis | reverse complement strand
GGGAAAATTTGGTAGAATAATTACCAAAAAAACGTTATAAATAACATTCAAACATCTTTCGTTGCTTTTCTAATACCATACAAACAATGTGTTTTGACTAATTTGAAATAAAATAGTTTTCGGGTTTTGCAGAATTCTGGCAAAAATTTTTATTGACAAAAATAATAAAACTAATATAATCTTTTCAAATTGTAATAAAAAATCTCATGAATCAAAAAATGATATTTTTAGATCACGAAATTATCTTTATAATTAATACATTTATTTATTTATTTATTTATTATTTGTTATTTTTTAACGTCCTATCCTATTCAGTTATAAAAAACTGATTTACAAAGGAGGACAACTAAAATAAATCTTATACATAGATGCAGACACAACAATGAACTACATTTAAGTAAATATTTGAAATAGTAATATTACAACAATGCAGTAATTTCTCGAAACAAATTTTATTGACTAAAATAATTAGAACTAAATATAAACTGTTTCAAAATTTGTATTCAAAAATTCTCATTGAATCGATAAAATGATATTTTTAGATCACGAAATTATTCTGTATAATTAATACATTTATTTATTTATTTATTTTTATTTGTTATTTATTTAACGTCTATCCTATTCAGTTATAAAAACTGATTTACAAAGGAGGACAACTAAATAAATCTTATTACATAGATGCAGACACAACAATGAACTACATTTAAGTAAATATTTGAAATAGTAATATTACAACAATGCATTAAATACTCAACAAATTTGATAACAAAAAAAAGGAATTAAATTAATATTACAACAATGCATTATAAAAAAGGGTGTAGAATGAAAAGAAAAAAAATAGAAAGGGGGGGGGAAAGGAAAAAAGAAAGAAAAAGACAAAGAAAAAGAAAATGAAAAAGAAAAAAACTGATTTATTAGACGATCCCACTCAAACGAATATGAGGTTTGCCAAAAATCAGGACTTTCTGTTATCACGATTAAAATGCTACAAACTGAAAAAAATCACTACGGATATCTAGCACATTCCTAAATTAATGTTCATATGAGATCACAAATAAAAATTATTTATGCTATTAAGTTGACAGTCCCATCCGTAAATAACATATATTTAAGCAAAGATCAGCGAAATCTTATGATTTTTTCGGGGGGTGGGGGGAAGGAAGTAATAGGATAGATTTGTAAACTTGCTCCAACGAAAGAATGCAGATGCTTTGTAGTGGTGGGGGTAGTATGAATGCTCGGTAAATGGAATGTCGCCTTTGTGAATGAAAGAGAAATATACGCAAGCAAAAATTATCTGTGCTAGATCACAGGGTTCCTCCGTGTCCGTCCAATTCACGCTAGATCAGCGTGAATAGAGTTGACAAAGTTGTTATGATGGGAAAACAATTTCGAGCCATCTGCATTCTTTCCTTGGGACCGATGGATGAGACCACTAAATCATGGCTTCACGGTGGTAACAGAGCACGTCATAAAGCTCTTTACTTTAGTGTGGGTGTTACCAGAGTCGATAAAGAAGTTTCCCCGTTGGGGAGGTCCTCCAACTCCCCAAGTCAAAACGGAATCTAACGCTCTGCCCGCTGAGGGCGGCTCAAATGTGAAACTAATAAAAGCACTGCACGCTAAATACGGTCAGTAGATTATCGATATGCAGTGACAATGCAATGAACAAAACAACAGACGAAACGTCCAATCATATTAGCCCAGGGCCCTAGCCTTTTAAAACGATTTACTTTTGATTTATTAATGTACTAAAGTGTTGCGCAGGCGTCACTGACATGTTCGAGTGCGAAATTAATTGAGACATGGGTTGTTTAAGCCTAACGTACGTAAGTGTAGCCTAGGCCCAAGGCCACAATACAGTTTTTCAGACGTAAGTACGCCCTAGGCACTCAAATCGAAATCTTGAACAATACATATTGTCGGCCTAGGTCCTAAGCTTAGGTCTACTCCATTTTAAATATCCTCATTAATAAAGAGAGTTTGCTTTATGCCAAAACATTCGCCCACATTCGATCGTGTTTAATATTTTGACGTTTCACGCCGTTCGTCGTCAACGGCTGTTAACTACTAGTAGAAAAGTGACGTAGTTTTTTAAAAGTAGTTCCATCAATCTTCACACAGAGTCGCGCGGAACGTTAGATTCCAAACGCCAAAAACCGACTTTTTATTTAACCCAGGGCGGTATAGGGAGTTGGAGGACCTCCCCAACGAGGAAACTTCTTTATCGACTCTGCTTACTAGCCAAAGGTTGGACGCGTTGATAAGCGCACATTTCCACACATGGCACATTTTTTAAATTTTAAAATTTGCAACGTTCGCTGTCCACGGGGCCACGTTTCCAATATTATTAATTATTGCCAAGGTATTTGGGCAAACCCGTGGGTAAACCTTTTCTTTGTGGATAATATCCACCATCATTTCCTTGGGAAAACTATTTTAACTCTTTGGTAACAAATAAAACACTGCTGCCTCGATAGTATTTTGATTACTTCTAGGTGGCAGTGCATAGTGGACAGAAACATCGTGCGACTTTTCGTTGCCATGGTAACGTTACTTTTGTTAAAATGTAATTTCCATCTACACTACTTATCGGAACAAAATAAAATTTACATATTCGTGACCGGACGGATATTCTAAATGATTTGGCCATCTCAGATTTTGTCGCCGTTTAGTTAAAAAAAAACTTTCGATTAACTTTAATGTAACTTTGTAACTTTTTGAACGATTTTGCCACAAAATTAATGGAATTCAATCCACATAGAAATTAGTTGATGGTCCAAATTTCAACCTGATCTGAATCTTCTTGCGACCGCTATCATGAGCCAAAAAAGCTCTAGCTTCGTGCGACTTTTCGTTGTCATGGTAACATTACTTTTATTAAAATGTAATTTCCTTCTACACTACTTATCGGATCAAAATAAAATTTACATATTCGTGACCGGACGGACATTCTAATTGATTTGGCCACCTCAGATTTTGTCGCCATTTAGTTTTAAAAAAAAACTTTCGATTAACTTTAATGTAACTTTGTAACTTTTTGAACGATTTTGCCACAAAACTAATGGCATTCAATCGAGAACAAAGCTTGCGGATGGTCCAAATTTAAACTCGATCTGAACCTCCGTTCGAACGTTATGGCGAGACATACAAAAAAAATATTTTTTCCGGCAGAGTCAAATGGAAACGCTCGCTTCGCTCGCTTAAAAAGCACTGCAATCTAAATACGGTCAGTAGATTATCGATGTGCAGTGACGCTGCTATAACAAATGACAGACAAAAAGTCAAATTTCAATTGTATTACGATCATATTAGCCAAGGGCCTAAGCCATATAAAACTATTTACTATTGTTTTGTTGTTGTACTTTAAAGTGTCGCGCAAACGTCACTGACATTTGTGTGCGAAATAACTCGAGATTTGCCTTGTTTAAGCCTTACGGACGTAAGTGTAGCCTAGGCCCAGACATAAGTACGCTCTTGGCATTCAAATCGAAACCTTAAACAATACAATCATATTGTCGGCCTAGGTCCTAGGATTAGGTCTACTAGGTCAGAAATATCCTAATCAACAAAGAGAGTTTGCTTTAAGCCAAAACATTTAACCTCATTCCACGATATTTAATATTTTGACGTTTCACGGCATTCGTCGTCTACGACTGTTAACTTCTAGTAGAAAAATGACGTAGTTTTATTGAAGTAGTTCCATCAATCGTCACAAAGAGTCGCGCGGAACGTTAGATTCCAAACGCCAAAAAACGACTTTTTATTTAACCCAGGGCGGTATAGAGAGTTGGAGGACCTCCCCAACGGTGAAACTTCTTTATCGACTCTGGTGTTACTCATAGGACAATTTCACTTAGTCTCTTGATTCCATAGTAATAATGCGCATCCATTTAATGATTTTATTTCAGGGATTTGTAGCATGGCTTCGAGTTTGACGCTCACGGTGGTGATAGAGCAACTCTCCAAGCTCTTAACTTTAGTGTGGGTGTTGCTCGTCGGACTATCTCACATAGTTCTCGGTCTGTTGTACTTGGTTATTCCTCGACCACAGAAGGATATCAAGAATGACATTGTGTTGGTAAGCAGGGCCGTACCATAAATTTATCAAATATACTTTTATTCACATAAAATAAAGTAGAAGAACAGGTCAAAGTTATGCAACCGTATGATATTATGTTTTAGACTGAATTCCCACAGATAGATGGTGAGCTGCATCTTGCCGAAAAAGTTGAAATAATTAGAACAATAATTCAAAACATTAACATCAACTATAACGCCAAGTTACCGGATAAGATTAGACGAATCATTGCACATTTTTGTATGCAAGTAATTTTTGTTCAAACACGTTTGCCACAACAGGCTTAAAACGAAGATATATTCCGTGATAATGTTTATCCGTACACATTTGGCTAATCAGAAACTATACTAACATTTATAGGTGACTGGCAGTGGTCAGGGCCTGGGTTTGCACAACAAGGATGTGAATGATTGATTGAATGCTTGCTTTATTTCCATTTAAAATTGTAGGCATACAAAGAGTTACATACCGGTACAGTTTCTAGACCCTTTAGATAGTATTATCTGCAATCAGGATATATGGAAAATCAGGGTAGTATAGGCCCTTATAATATCAATATTTACACATTTTACAAATTTGGCTAAAGTATCATTAAGTTTATACATGAGGCTTTTAGAGTCTTGGTTCAGGTGCTTGATACGAATTATGTGTACAAAGTAAAATAAGTAGGTAAGTACATGACTATAACAAACAATTGAATAGGTGAAAATAAGACATAGTGGTCTACTATTAAGTCCACCTACAAGTATCATTAATTTGGCTCATAGAACCGAGGCATATTGCTGGTCAACACAGTTAGTATCGTTTAGATAGATTAGTGTCATGCGAGTGGACAGTATTATTTAGTGTTTGCTTAACTATGTATTTTTTTAGACTCATAATAGATTGGTATATGTACAAGCTGTAAAATGTTAGTATATTATGCTTAATAAAATGTGACTTGCAATGAGGTTTGACATATGAATTCTTTTCTTGTTTTAGGCCAAACATGATTCTTACAGCTCGTTTTTGGAGTTTATAAATATAATCTGCCTGTGTGGAATGTCCCCATACTTCAATGCCATATCTCATATGTGGTTCAAAATTTGCATAGTATGCTAATTTTGCCACTTTAGAGTTAGTAATTTGTTTAAGTGATTTCATTGCAAAACAGGCTGAGCTGAGTTTTTTTGCCAAGGTGTTACAATAAGTGTTCCAGTTCAAGTGTTCATCAAAATATATTCCCAAAATCTTGGCAGTATGCACTTTATTGATTTCACTATTGTCTGCTACGTTTTTTATTTGAATTAAGTCATTGTTTAAAGTATCTTGTCCATGTTTAGGCCGGAACTCTATAAAATTTATTTTCTGGGAGTTAAGTATAAGTTTGTTATTTACGAACCATTTTGTTACTGTGGCCAGTACTTCTTCACTGACCTTAATAAGGTTTGTATGTGTTTTACATCTAATCAAAATGCTGGTATCGTCAGCAAACAGTTCTATTCCTATATCTTTTAAGATATAGGCAAGATCATTCATAAATATAATAAATAATAGAGGTCCTAATATAGAACCTTGTGGAACACCACAACTAACATTTACAGGGTCAGACAGATACGTTTTTTCACAGTTTGTATCATCTAGGTTAGTGATTTGAACGTATTGAACCCTGCCTGTAAGATATGATTTTAGCAGGTGGTAGGTCTTACCTCTAATCCCGTAATAGCCCAATTTGGATAATAGTCGTTTATGATCAATACAGTCAAAGGCTTTTGATAAGTCCAAAATATACCAAATAGATTTTCATTGCTTTCAATCCCTTCTGTGATGTGCTTTATGAGTGTTTCAATTGTGGTCATTGTTGATCTATTTTTTCTGAAACCATTTTGCTTATTTGTCAACAATGATTTATTTTCTAGAAAGGAAGTTAGTCTTACACGAATGATTTTTTCTAGAATTTTTGAAAATACTGGCAACAGTGAAATTGGCCTATAGTTATTTATATCTTGTTTATTTCCTTTTTTAAAAAGTGGTATTATTTTTGCAATTTTTAGTTTTTGGGGGAATATTGATTTATCAAGGCAGTCTATTTATGTCTCTATTTGCAACAGGCAATGTAGCCCACTAGTGCAAATTTAATAGAGAAGGGAGGAGGGGAAACCCGGTACCGGCACATAGCCTACTCCTACCGAAAAGTACCAAGGGGACCAACGGCTTTACGTCCCATCCGAAAGGACGGTGTAACTTTTGACAGTCATATAGGTTCCTCCACTAACCCGGACTGCCGAGCAGACGGCGCCAAGGAGAACGAAGCTGTCACACAAGCTTACGAACCATAGTCTGCTCTAGCCAGCGATACACGTGTGTTTCAGGGCAGAGCGGCGACCCACTCAACCCCTGACCACGCCCGATGTTGCTTAACTTCAGTATTCGAGTGGGAACTGGTTAAACGACCGCGGCTAAATCGTTGGATAAGTCATTGAATATGTGTGTTAGAACTGCGGTGATACTTCGTATGCATTTTTTAATAATCGTGATTGGAATTTGATCTAATCCACAGGAGTGAAGGTTTTTCATTTTTGAAGTTATGTTGATTATTTCTGTCTCACAAGTTTCATTTAGAAACAGTAAGTCTGTCGGAGAGTTGTTCATATTTGTAAGATATTTTGTAAATACGTTTTTATCTGGTACTAGATGTTTTGTTAGATTTTTTGCTATTGATGCAAAATGTTGATTAAAAGTTTTAGAAATTTCATCCTGTTTTGTGATCACAGTATCATTTATTTTTAATTTAATGTCTTTGTGTGATCCTTATCAGACTTGTTTGTATGACGGTTTATAATTTTCCAGATGTTTTTCGTTTGTTTTGTTTGAGCTATCAGAGATTTGTTTGCGTTATCTGACTTTTTTTTTACCGTTTGAGGTGGTGTCTATCATATTATTGTCTTACCTCTCCAGGTGACCGGCAGTGGCCAGGGCCTGGGCCGCGAGCTAGCACTGCTGTTTGCACAACAAGGATGTGAGGTGGTGTGCGTAGACATGAATCCCGAACAAAACCTGGGTACGGTGAAGCTGATTCACTCTCTGGGCGGCAAAGCCAGGGCGTACGTCTGCAACGTGGCTGACAGGGAGGCGGTGATGAGACTCGGCAAAGAGGTTGGAAGGGTAGATATCCTCGTCAACAATGCTGGAGTCTACCCTGTGAAAAGCTTGTGGAACGCGACTGAAGAGGAGATGCGTATGATCATTGACATCAACATGTTTTCACAGTTCTGGGCAAGTACATAATTTAAATTCACAATCACATTATTCTATATTATCTTATTCATCACAAAACTCGTATTTGACCAATGACATAATATAAGCTAAGTCTTAGACACTCAGTATGGCCGTAGACAATTTGAAGCTATCTTGAATAGGGAAAAACCAACCGCCGTCTAAATGTATCGTACCCTTAAGGCTATTCGACCGCGTTTTTCTATTTGACAAAATATGCTACCAAGTCAAAATATAGAGAATGGCTTTGAAACCTGGCTATTTTAGAAAATCAAAACTATTTTTTTCAAATTTTTCTGATCCGGTACACGGCCAATATCGCCACCTCAAAATAATTTCAAACTTCAATTCGCCAGGGCACACCATTCAACGTAGGGTGTTGTGCTTTTGTGACATTAATTTTCAACTGGTTTTCTATAGGCTGACTGAGAGTTTTTTTTTAACATTTGTCGTTCCTGCGAATTTTTTCGTTTGGCGGTACAAAACGGTACAAAATATCGCCAAACGAAAAAATTCACAGTTCAGAGATTTCGAAGGTCCCCTCCAATTTTCATCAAGATCGGATATGCCGTTTGCCCGGTAGAGAGCGAACAAACAGACAGAGAGAGAGAGAAAAAAAAACACCCGAGCAAATTTTTTTGGGGGGTCAGTGAATCTGAAGTCTTCGCTTCGCTCATCCAAATAGTATGGTACAGTACTGGAATTCGTAATTTTTTTCTTAAAGACAAGTGCCAAAATGACATGTTTGGATGAGCGTAGCGAGCGTAGCGAGCGAAGCGAAGATTCCATTTCACTACACTGAAGAAAAAAATCCGGAATGTTTGTTTTTTGTCTTCTTTTTTCTTCTTTTTTTTCTTTTTTTGTATTTTTGTGTGTTTGTTAACACGATTCCGGCTAAACCAATACTCCAATTGCCATGAAATTTTATGGAGGCCTTCGAAATCTCTAAACTTAGAACTGCCACGTTTTTGAGCGCAATCAGAAAATTATTTCTCATGAAAATCGCAATTTTACGATTTTTTTGATTTTTTTTAAATTACCTACATGCTTTATCCGATTTCAATTATATTTTCACAGAACCTTAATGTTATGAATTTATATATTCGTGTGAAACTTGAGCGCAATCGAATAATTATTTCTTATAAAAATCGCAATTTTTCGATTTTTTTCTTTTTTTAAAATTATGATTAAATAAAAAATAAAGTTTATTTTTAATTTAATTTAATTTAATTTTAAAAAAATCTTGAACTTCGTAATATTTTTTTTACAGAACAACAGAAAATCCGCAGAACACATGGCATCTCAATGCACCAATTACGCTCATCCAACAACGCGGCGGGACTTAAGCGTTTTCCTTGTTACGAATAATGAATGTTAATGTGTTTGTTTTGAGCTTATAATGACATCCATGGAAAAGATGCCGCCCGGAAAGGCCTAAAAGCCGAAAGCCCGAACAAGCCTGAACCGACCAGAAATTGCCATGCTTCGGGCCCGACCCGTCCCGAAAATAACTAAGAAAAGCGGCTCTGCCCTGCCCAGAAGTCGGGCTGGGCCGAGCCGGGCCAAAATTTACTTCTCTAAGAGTCCTAACCAAAGCACGAGTCTAGTCGGCCCGTTGTACCATAGTTTCGTATGCCTCAGTGATGAGATGTGAATCTTATATTTTCAGTGCGCACGTAGGCCTTATTATTGGGTATGAGGCGATTGGTGAAGTTTATTGGATGAGCGAAACGAAGATTCCATTCTTCTACACTGGAGAAAAAATCCTTTTTTTTTGTATTTTTGTGTGTTTGTTAACACTATTTTTTGGATGTGCGAAGCGAAGACTTCAATTTGACTTTGTGTTTTTTTCTATGTGTTTTTTAAGGTTAAAGGCGTAATATATCGTCTATGAATAACATTTTCTCAACTAAGAAATAACATCCCGATAAACCCTAATTTTTTTTTTAATACCTTCATTTATAATAAACAAAATATTGAAACTAAGGGGAAAAAACATTAGAAGTTTTGAATTATAATGACTCAATCAAAATTCAAGTGCAACTTATGTTTATTATATTAGTAAAATGTTATAATTACTAGGAACTTATAAACAATATATTGTAAAGTAAGTTTGTCGTTCGTGTTGCAGACGGTGCAGGCGTTTCTTCCGGGCATGAAGGAGAGGAACCACGGTCACGTGGTCTGCATCTCCTCATTAAGTGCCCTTGTCGGGATGGGCTATTTTGTGCCATATGCAGTCTCTAAGTGCGGAGTTGCAGGTATCCGTGTATGCTTTATATACTTCATTTAACATTACTAAATGATGATGTAGATTTAGCATTTGATGTTCTGTTGAGAAGAGGCCACAAAGATGGTAGGCATAGCCGAGCAAAATTGCATCCCTATTATATATGTGCAAATGCCAAAGACACGGTCTTAATTAGAAGATTTGAGTTTCTATAAATGACAAGGAAACTACACAATATGCAAATATAAATGTAAAATAATGAATTACTTTAATTCAAATTTCTTCTTCAAATTCTTCATTTGATCGACTTGAATTTAAAATTTAAATCCAAACTGTCAAGCTTTTAAAGTATCCAAACTAAGTATTCGGCCCGCTCAGAAAGTGTAGCCGCGGCTAGTTATATTAATGTCAGAGCAATGACTCTTTACGATTACGTCGTATTACTCCTATCATAATTTAATCAAATTTCCAACTATATAATACGCTACTTAGTTTTTAAGCATTGTAGAAACCTTTCCACGAAGTTGACACGTTTGTTGAAAGATTTTTAATTACACATGCTAACTTTTGAAATGATTTGTTCCTCCTAATCAGTTCTTACCGATTCAAAGTAGAAAATATCATACGTCTGGGGCCGGATTGCTGTACCCTTTTCACCCCGACTCTTTACCCCGTGCTAGGCCGAACAAATCACCGTGTGTGTTTGTGTGTTCATTACGTTCTATAACCCCTCCATGAATTATGCAGAAATGAGCTTTTTACCTCTTATCCTTAACTCCGCTTAATACAGGGGAAAGTAGTAACAGGAATCCTGCCCCTGGCTATGTAAATGATAAATTTAAGATTTCAAACTAGTTTTGTTACCAGCTAAATCCAATTAAATACATTTTTCACGCTCTTCTTGTTTTTTAATCCAATGTATTTTATTTCCACTCCACTTATAACACCCACAATGCTCATATACACCCTTATTCTTTCAGTTTTTATATTCTAATACTAAAATCAACAACCCGTCACATTGTGATGCAGCCAGCAATGATCATAAACTTTGACTTCATATAAGAACAAAGTTTTGGTAAATAGTAACATATAATTTGTGGAGTATTATTAACGAGAGGCTTTTGTATTGGCGTTCATCTGTATAATGGTAAAAGTACTGTAATAATTTACGAAATCAGTAGACACGATGGAAACGTTGGATGTTAGTAAATCATCATGTTTTAATAAAACCATTGTTCGTTTAGGTCTGATGGCATCTTTAGCCCAGGAGCTACATTTGGAAAAGAAAAATGTGAAATTATCTACAGTATATCCGTATTTAATCAACACTAGGGCGGAAATTAAGGAATGCTTTGCCGTACGGTAAGAAATTATAAGCATAACAAATCTATTAAGATTCGCGTGTGGGGAGGGGAGGGAGTACAGCTGGATCTGCATTAGTGATAATCTAGTATGCCGCAATGTGTGCTTGTGTATGTCATGTTCTAGTATGCCGCAATGTCTGTCTGTGTTGGACATGTTTTAGTATGCCGCAATGTCTCTTTGTTTTGACATGTTCTAGTATGCCGCAATGTCTGCTTGTGGTTCTTATGTTCTAGTATGCCGCAATGTCTGTCTGTGTTGGACATGTTCTAGTAAGTCGCAATGTCTGTCTGGTTGGACATGTTCTAGTGACACTCAAGTCTCTGTGTTGTCACGTTCTAGATTACCAGCAATGATCGCAAAGGCCACAGCAGAAAATATCCTGCGGGGTGTTCTTGAGAACCTGGACTACTTCACCGTGCCTCGAGCAGCGTATCCCATTGCTAACTTATTCAGGTAAACAAGTATAATATTTCACATGTTATTTGTTTTTGATTTAATATAATTGTAGTGAAATCATTACTCTTATGGGATGTTGTTTTGCGTTGTCGTAATGGTGAATAATATTTATTATTTGCTATTTCCCCGAAGTAGCTTCGTCACTGTGGATGGCATTATCGTTCTTTCGTTAATTTGATATCCGGTCAAAAATATAATTGATTTGTTATTTTAATAGTGTTATGAATATCGATTTATTTAAAAAATATATTATTTATTACTTTATTGTAAGTTAAGAGATGTGTTTACAATATAGAAAACCAATGAAAGCTAAAAGCAATTTATTCGTCAGTCATCATAATTTGTGAAAATATGTGTAGCAAAGCTTTTCTTATGCAAGAATACAAAATAGAACATTATTCGAATAGCGAAGCTGTAAAGCGAAGATAGCAATACATGTACAACTGTAAATAAAAGTCAGGATGTTTGAGTCTGTTTCATCCCACGCTACTCGTCAGTCCAACGGCTTATAATTCTTTGTGGACCTCAGAATTATCTTGATTTGGATCTTCCTCGTTCTTCAATTCAATTAAAATCATATGTCTTGATAATTGTACTTTTAAAGATTTCTCTAACAAAACTATATATTTCAATCGTAACTTATAGTTAGCAATATTATAAGTTCTGCTTTTCAAAAAGTCGTATCATGAATTACTTAGAAGAAACAAAGAAGATGTTTTTTTTTTCAGAAGACATGAATTTGTTTAAAAATCTTGTTATTCCTCTGGCGGCACACAATATATAATATTTAAAAGTACTTTTGTCGCATCCATATATTACTGCTTAAACAGCTACTACCTCTTTTTAAATATTTGGAAAAGAACATCTCTAACTAAAAACTTTGAGCATTTTGTTGTTTGCGAGAACGCGTTTTCGGATGAGCGTTCTTGGCCTATTGAGCTCATCTATTCTCAGCATTTTGTCTTGCTCAGGATTTTTTGTGATTGCCAACAGGATGATATTGTAACGAGTTACGATTTAGTATAACCCAGGTTGTTAGTATGAAACAATGTCAACCAAAATTACAAGACGATATTTAAAGCCCTGCGGATTCGAGCCAAAAATTGACTTGACCTCGCAACTTAACTCTGCAATTATCAAGGATTTGTTTTTAATTTTAGAGGAATTTCAGATTCAAATTGGAATATTTCGTTTAATTAAGGCTATTCGATCGCGTTTTTCTATTTTCCAAAATATGCTACCAAATCAAAATATAGCGACGGGCTTTGAAACCTGGCTATTTTAGAAAATCAAAACTATTATATTCAAATTTTTCTGATCCGGTACACAGCCAATATCGCCACCTCAAAATATTTTCAAACTTCAATTCGCCAGGGCACACCATTCAACGTAGGGTGTTGTGCTTTTGTGACATTAATTTTCAACTGGTTTTCTATAGGCTGACTGAGAGAAAAAACATTTTTTTAAACCATTGTCGTTCCTGCGAATTTTTTCGTTTGGTGGTACAAATCGGTACAAAATATCGCCAAACGAAAAAATTCGCACGAAAGACAATTGTTTAAAACAATATTTTTCCTCTCAGTCAGCCTATAGAAAAACAGTTGAAAATTAATTTTACAAAAGCACAACACCCTACGTTGAATGGTGTGCCATGGCGAATTGAAGTTTGAAATTATTTTGAGGTGGCGATATTGGCCGTGTACCTGATCAGAAAAAATTGAAAAAATTGTTTTGATTTTCTAAAATATTCAGGTTTCAAAGCCATTCACTATATTTTGACGTAGTCGCATATTTGAGTTAATTCATTTCAAAGACCTATGAAAGAAAGTTCCATCAACATAAAAAAGTCGTATGTCTAGTAGAGGGTGAAAAAACATTGCACTAAAATTTTAAACAAAATCTATGCGACTTTCATCATCTTACCCGGGATCAAGACAGGTCCAAGAGTTTATCAATTACAAAGTTTGTCCCAACTCAAATGCCCGCACTCAGGTGTTGATGATTTCTGCCGAACGATTGAAAAAATATTATCATTACCAAATTTTGCATGAATGTTAATAAAGTACTTAAATATTGATGTCCGCACTGAGTTTTAAAAAATAAGCCTTTTAGATCAATTGCAAGACATAAGTCCAAAACGTGAAAAAATGAGAAATCCAAAACATGGATTTCAATTCTGGAAATTCCCACCAAACAGTTTATCCTGTGGGTTTATAGAGGTGGTAAAGGTTTATCTTCCGATAAAACCATACTAACTTAGCGTTCATATTGATTTAAACGTTGAAATTCAGTATGAAAATTTACGTTAAAAAATCTGTACACTTAGAATTACTTCACGAAGTTGACTAAAATGGAGTATTTTACTGGGATTTCAAAATTTTTAATTCACACTCAATGAATTAATTTAGGAATATTTGTACTGAATATCATATATTTATTCTTTACTAACGCTAGTAAAAAGTTTGTTAATAGCGGTTTTATAAACCGTTTACCCGAAAAAACAGAAAGCTGAACGCCTAAACTCGTCTCCGCGAAAGGCCTATCGGGGAACTGTTTGCCCTATTGAGAAGGAATAGTAGAAGAAAACCTATAACTTATAAGGCCGCTCCTGCTAGGCTGGTCGCGCCCCAAAAAGGGAAACACCCAAGCGTAGCAAATTAAAGTTTTGCTACGTACAGTAAAAATCACTACCGGTACGTTAATCCAACAATAAAAATATACATAATGTTTCACATAGATATTGGACTTTTTATAGTGGAGCCCAAAGTGTTGCGTTTAAATTTGATTCAAGGTTTTCAAAAACACGTTCGTTACGGTTGCTTGTATTTTATAGACTTGTACGGTTGGACGTGTCGACCACCATATCGATTTACACAAACTGGTACTGCTTATTTATATTATTGTTTGTAATGATTAACATCACAATTGGTAAAAAAGATTGAAACATTGCTTTTTACTTTGAAAAGTATGTACACTGAAAAGTATCACTATATGTTTCCACTATTGATATAATCGCCTGGTCGAACAGAATAGTATCCACCATGTGGTACGCATTGCTTTTGTTTTCAGGTTTCTGCCAACAGTCTGCTCAGAGATTGTACTGGACTACTCATCACTTAGAATAACACTTCCGAAACGCGATGAGTTCAAAGAGACTATGGAGTCTGGCACACTTAAGAAAACTGGCAGTATAGCAATACAATGAGTGTTGAGAGGAGGGATTTGAATAAAACCTATTTGAATTTAAATTCAAACGCTATTGCTGGTTTATTTTTAAACCATTATGTAATTATTAGTAAAAATTAAATATACCTTTCTATGTTTTGTGGAGTTCAATGCTTTAACTATAGTGTCAAATTCAAATGTTTATATTTTATTATTGTCATTTTTTTAAACGCAAAAATGGTGTTACATTTTTTACCATGGAAACATAAAATGTATATTACTAATTTACGTCTTCTTACTTTCGCCTGGTCCCGGGTTACAATTTTGTCCAGAGAATGGCTCTGCTGATCGTAAAAGACGAGGATAGAGATAAAGTCCATCTCGCAAACATCAGTTAGTATGTGAGGGAGCATTTTACTCCCCGAAACTAGAGGCGAACTCTGTCAATAGTCGCCGGCAACCTTGGCCCTGAAAAAAGAACTGATATATTGCTGAATCTTTTAGTTAGAATACACATTTCAATAATGTCGTAGGCCTACTTGCTTGACAACCTTCAACTTCCACTTTATTCACTCGATGGCCGTAACTTACTTTCGTGTAGTCCAAATTAGATCAATGTCAATGCTACTATAGTTCCCTTATTTTGAAAACACATTTCATGCTAAATAGTTATCGTTATAAAGATTTTCTATTCCAATTGATTCGTTTATAATAAAATATATAAAAATGCGGCTATCTCGGTTGTATATTGCATTACACGTACACCAACAATCCAAAAAATATTACTTGACCGGGTGTAACGCTCGGCAAGTAGAATTAGACTTTAATTTTTCGAATGTTGTACTAAGTATTACCCAATGACATTGTATAATATATTGTCTCTAACCTATTGACAATACAATATGTAATGTAATGATGATGGTGTATTGACTGCAATAAATACAGGCTATAGGCACTCCAAACGTTAATAACAACATGATTATTTTTATCTAAATCGCAAACAACGTTGTCTCATTTCATTTGACCCTAACCTCCCTTCATTGCTATTCACCCGAACCAATACCAATTTTTAGTAATTCCAGTAATAACATTAATGTTTAATTCCCAATAATTCAAACACGCAAACCCGAACACATGGCTTATATTGTATTATTCAAACCCCACCATATACCTGAAAGAGTATGTGAGTCGCTCTTTGTGCCTTAGGGACAGAGGGACCTTCAATCCTGACTGCAAGTATTTTTATTCAAAGTTTTCCTTCATCTACCAGAGTAGTATAGAAGGCGATCTGGACGGCTAGAAATAGATTTGACCTCAATCACCGTTGGCGATAACCTGGGGCCCTGGGTACACTCTGGACGGCTGACCACCACCCAACAGTGTGAGGCCTTTAACCCCTCCCCCTCCCCATCAAACACCACCACCACCACCCAACAGTGTGATGTCATATTTATTTAATCATATTTTTTGGAACGTAGCCGACATCTTCGACTGCACATTTATAGTTTAATGAACTCATATATATTTAATATAATTTTTCCAAGTGATTTCCAATTGTAAAAAAGTTGGGAGTGCTGGGATTCGAACCTGGGTCCTTCATAACCACAGTCACGCACTCTAACCATTAGATTACGACTGCTCATGGTGATGTGACGAAGATGACTGACATATATTATGACTTTCTCTTTGAGCACTTGACTCTTCCCCCTCCACCTCTCTCCTTCACCAAGCTTACGTTCGCGTCCAGAGTACATCAGACATGATTCATATGTTCAAAAGAATTCCATTTCGTATACTAATTGCTGTAGGCCTAACGGTTCTCTGTGACAAATATATATTGAGGTCAAGAAATTATTGAGGTATACGCGTTTCCAAGCAAAGGGGTTGCTACCTGGTGGCGAAAAATGCAACTGTCCGATCAGTGATAGGCGGAGGAGCGCGCTATGTGCTTACCTGAAGAACACATGTCATTCCGTGTTTGTCACTTATAAATATGTACAATCACAGGTACATTGTCGTTGCTTTACCAAAATGTTGTTAATTGATGATTATCAAAAGCATGGGGGTGCCCAAAATAAAAAAAGTCGCTCTCCAATATGCGGGATTCGAGACCATGTTTTACCAGAATAATATTACTATATTCAGACCTGTGCCCAATGCACCCATGAGATACCAAGGATGGCATTTGTATCCATATTACAATTCTCTAATTATAATATCATAATAAATCATTGGTATTTATAGGCTATATACCAAATATAAGTAACAGGGTACGATATAAATACTAAATCAAATTCAAACAGTCAAGAATGTTCACAACTCATAGTAAACACACACATACAGTATCGCTCGCTTCTTATGGCACTTTTAATTGAGATATACTTCTTTCGTATTGTTTTGATAATTTAATATAAATAAAGTCATACTCATAATAACAATAACAAAACAATAACAAATATAATATTAATTGTATTAGCACATGCACAAGTGCCAACTCCTTTTCTACCTTATATAATTAATGTAGGCCTACATATACCATTTACCGTCATTGTTCATTACCAATAGGTATTTAATACATAATATTTTACATAATATCATAATAAATACGATTTATATTATAACTATAGAATAAGTATAATGATATGACCTACAAGATTTAAAAGCTGTCCGCAGAATGACTCGTCATGCCATTATTGACATACAAAACAATAATAAAAATAGGCCATCAGCTATTCAAGAGGCCTCCTTTTCATAAAATGTATATTTAAAAAACCGGAAGTCCTAAGTGTATACTGCCTACTCCGATTTCGTTTACATTGTAATACGAAGTAGAAAAAGTGCAAAACAAGTGTAGGGCTATAATTTGCTAGAATCTCTTTTGATTTTGGATATCAAGTAAATTATTGAAATTATTAGTATTGGGCAACATTTTCTTGGCAAAATATCATCGATCTTCATCATTCAACATTTTGTTATACACTTGTTTCTGTATTTAATAGTTTAACAGTGTGGTTTGTTCTTTTCGAGCTCATATCATCAAATAATCTCAATTATTTGTTGTCCTTTAAAATGCCATTAAATTCCCGTTATTAACAAAGCCGATCCCCAAAACTTACGAATTTACTAATAAAATACGCGGACGATTTGACATAATCAACAATGTTTTCGCAAATGATCAGAAATGTAACAAAAATCAAGTTGAAGCCAACTGAATATACAGCGCCCGCCGTAAGCAGCTCGCCTCTATCACTGATCGGTCCGACATGTTGCGTTTTAGTGCTGCCATCTATCTTTGCTTGGAAACGGGTATAGCTCAGTCTCAAGTATGTAGGCAAATATAAAATAAATTAATAAGAGTGTAAAAAGAATGATAAGCAAACAAAATCACACGTACATACATAGTTACGTACAAATTACAGACAGTCATAACTCACACCCTACCACACACACTCATTAGTCATCACTCATCACTCATCACTCATCACTCATCACTCATCACTCATCACTCATCACTTACCACTCATCACTCATCATCACTCATAGTCATTCAATCACAAAGCACAAGTCCAAGCTCTCAAATACAGTTATGCATACTTGCACACGCATCACGCATCACACATCGCACACTCATCACTCATCTCATCATTGTCATAACAAGACGTTTAATAAATAAATAAATAAAATAATAAATAAATAAATAAAATACATCAAAAAAAGACAAGTCGAAGCTCTCAAATACATTCATGCACACTCAATGTCTATGCAGGGAGACAATACAAATGTAAAAATTGTAAAATAAATTGTCGCCGGAGGTTGGCGTTAGGAGCAGTAGAGTTTAGGAATGAATGTTGTTGTTTAGGAAGCCGCACTCACCTTAAAGTCACTTGTTGGTCAAGGCACAGCACAGCTCGGCTTGGTTGGTTCCAAAAGCCCCTTTGATTTTTTCCACAAAAATAAAAATTTTTTAAAACCCTTATAAACAACGTTTGGGGTTACACACCACTGTACCCCTGGGCCCCCAGTGAATGGGGCGCCTCCCTGGGGCCCGAATGAGGGAACTTGAACAAAACCCCACATGATATTAATGACGTAGTTGAGGACCTGGTTTGAACTACAGTTTTTTATTTCCATGCGGCGAAAAGGATATGGAAGGGGGGGAAAATAGATTCAAAATTCTAATCCTAAACAACCAACAAACCAAAGTGGGGTTTTCTAACTCAAAAAAAATAATGGAAAAAAAGATAAAAATTTCTAACCAAGGGTAAAAAGTCTATTTGGGAAAAATAAAAAAGGGTTTAAAAACGTCTCAAGGGCTGGGTTCACTCACGGATGGTATTTTTTTTGGAACATACCCTTCACCCTACCGAGTAACTGTTTCCCTGAAAATGCCCGGGCCCCCCCGGGTTGGGACCCCCGTAACCACTGGTCCGACCCAGGATGGACCTCGATTACTCTCCCCAGTTTCCTTTTCCCAAGGGGGAGTTTTTCCTTCTTTGGAGGGATGACGAGATCGTTAGGTTTAAAATTTTGGTTTTTGGGGGAAACAAGGACCATTTCGGGACGTTGTTCCCCAGAGATGCAGATATTCTGTCTTCCATTTTTTCCCAAAATTTGGTTGGACCCCCTTTTGGGAAATCAGTTCCCAACGGGGACAGTTATTCAATGAAAAAATTCAAAAACAACTCTTTTTTTTTGAAAGGGGAAATTTGGGGACCCACTCCGATAAGAAAATAAACCCGGAAGTCACCCGTATCAATTTCATTGGCATCCGGGGACAGATAAACAAGGGCCTCGAATTTAGAATAGCTTCTATTTTGCTAAGAAAAGGGTTGTGAGCTCTTCGAACGAAAGAGTTTGTTCACCTACTCCCAGGGCCCCGCAAATTGATATTTCCCAACTGAGCTTTACCCGGGCCTCCCCAAAAACCCCAAACCCAAAGTGAGGCGGGGGAAAGGGGGGTTGAAGGGGCCCATAGGATGCCTCTAGCAGCAGTTCCCCGTTAGTGATCTGTTTTTTGATTCGCATGAAAGATTTTTAGATATTTCCAGCAAAAAATCTTTTTTGGATCCGCCCAAAATTTTAGTGCCGCAGTTCCGAGTATATGGCATTTTTACCCCCCCCCCCCCCCCCCCCCCCCCCCGGAAAACCCAGCCACGAAAAACCCCGGTCCAGAGCAGCAAGAAACCCAGGATTTGAAAAAGTCAAAAAAACAACTTCTAAATGCAGGCCTTCGTTGCCATGCAAACAAAGGACACATGGGGGCCTTTGGGAAAATCTTACCCTTCCTTCTCTTACTCCCCTTTAATGCCAAATGGGCCCCAGCAAAATAAACCCCACGTTCCTAAAAATGGACGTCCTTTGTTCCATCTCGAAGCTGGAAGATTTTCCCCATGAGAAGGCTGGGATGGGGGGGCCCCCCTCATTTTGGGGCAAAAGGGCACACTTTGTTTTAGTCTTGACCCGCAATAACCCCCGGCGAGTCCCCCAAGTACCCAGAAGTGGCGTTGTAACACCCTTTTTTAAACCCTTCGGGGCCCCAAATAGGCCCTAGGGAAGCGTTTGGTAATGGTCGATTATGAGGTTTTTGTCAAATGGTTCTTCCCCCCGGCCCCCACCCAGCAAGGATCCGGGATTTTTGTAAGGGAAAAAGGAATGCATTCCGCAGTGGGACCCCCCCTACCCCAACCCAAAACCTGAGGATCGAAAGGGTTTTAATCGTTTGGCAAAGAAGGAAGGAAGGGCCCAAATTTTTTTGGCCCCCCCAACGGGAAATCCTTTGTCGAAATGATCTTCCCCTGAATTTTGTTAAACCCCAAAAGTTGGACCCCTTTGCTGTACCCTCGGGTTAAAGCGTAAGGGTCCGTGCAAACCCCAAAACTCACTGAGGGATTTTTGCTTTCCCTTTGGGAAAAATCTTAAACACCAAGCGGGTAACGCTTTGGAGGTTATTTCAAGTGGAAAATTTTTCCCAAAACATCGGACGCCCCGGGGGGATTCGTCGTTCCCAAAAACATGTTGAATGAAGTTTTGATTGGGGAAAATGCCCGCGGGCCCCTTTTGGGCCCAGGTCCAGTTGCCAAATGGGCCATTTTTTCGTTGGGACGAAAACCATATTGGACCCCCCCCACCAAAAGGGATGAGGTGATTTACCCCTGTTTTGGATTTAAAACCCCTTTCTGCTGGCGCAGTCAGCTGGGTTAGGATGTGTTGAAACAAAATTTCCGTATTGACGGCCTCGGTTCCCGTCAAGGATCTGGGACGAAAAGGTTTAAAGACACGGAAATGGTTTCACCCTTAAAGGGGGGCGTACGAAGCCACCCCCCAAGACTGGGGCCAAATCCCCAGAAAGCCATAATCCCCGATACAATTAATTTTGATCCCGATTTATGGCATGGCATACCCCAACAATTTTAGGAGGAGAAACGGCTCCGCAAAATTTTCCGGGCCGAGGAATTGAAAGAGTTTTCAATGGCGCAAAACCCTTTGATTTTCCCTTTTTTAAAAAACCCCTTAAAACATTAGTGTTGAAATGAGAATCACATTTTGGAAAGGTAGTTTCCCCTGCAGAGTAAACCTTGTTTCCGGGGCCCATCGCAGAATCCAACTGGGTTTGGGTTTTTTAATTTTGTGGACGAAAATATGAAACGTTCGGATTCTTAGTTTTCCCTAATTCGTCGAATTTGGTTTCCCCAAAACCCCCACCCACTGGTCGTGAATCGTTTGAGGATAGGATCGTCCCAAAACCAAAACCCCAACCCGACCAAAATTTTTGGATAATGCATTTGGCAGTGAAGACTGCGGGTTTTGTGCCCCAAAAAACCTGTGGATCATAAAATGCGTGCGAGTAGGGAAACAGAAAAACTCGTTTTTTGGTGGAACGTCATTTTTCATAAAAAACGTTGTATGAAAAATGCCCCCGCCGGGGCACCCCAGTGGATGAAATTTTTTTTCACAATGAAATCGCAGGGGGAAAGTAAATTTGCAAGATAAACCCCCTGCCCTATCAGGGGAAAATCATCAAAAAAGGGCCGGGGCCCAAGTTGCCCCCTTCCTTTTTCCCCCCCTTTGGGAAAACCGCCTCCCCTTAAAGCGAGACAAAAAAATTTTGATTTTTAAGGAAGAGCGCCCCCCTTTAAATTGAATCTGCTCCAGAAAAATTTAAATCATAAAACCAAGATTTTTTCCTTTTTGAAGGATTTTTGCCGCATCCCGATACTTTCCCACCTCATCTCGAGCAAAGCTGATGAAGTTGTTCTTATACCCAACCAAGGGGCAGTGGACCCCGTAGGTAACGGTTTTCAATTCGAAACGTTTTTATGAGGGGTCATAAAACTCCCCCCATAAAATTGTTGGGAAACAGGCCCGGGGTTGCTCGGTTTAAAAACAAAGATTTGGATACTCTTGCAAAGGGGTCAGCCGAGAATAAAACCCGGGTTTGCATTCGGAATTTGAAAATTTAACATCTGTTAAAATCGGCTTAAAGGTTTTGGGTCCTGTATGGAGGTTTTCTTTTGAGCGATCTGTTGAATAAAGCTTTAGCAATGCGTAAAAAATACAACACGTAGTTTAGGGGTAAAAACTGAAATTTGAGAACGGGATGATGAGGAAAAAAAACTGCAAACGAATTAAAAGAAGGGGGACCCCTTTTAAATGTTTTCCCAGAATTAAATTTTCCCCCCCATGAATCTGCAAAAGGGTTTCTAAAAGTTCAGGTTTCAAAAGTAAGGGGACGTTCAAGTTGTTGGAAGCGAGAGAGTCCCCTGGATGGGGGAATCCCCTAGTTTTGGTGATTTTCTTTAAATGGAAAGGGGAAAACCACTTGGGTTCCAGTCTTATCACGATAAGGGACATTTAGTAAAAAAACTTTCAAAAATAAATGCAGCAGGGTCAACGGCTATCTTGGCTTGGGAGGTTCTTAAAACTTCCCAAAAAATCCTATTTGAAATAAATTTAAAGGGAAACAACTGGGGGTAGAAAAAGTGGTGACAGTGGAAGGCGATCCCCGATGGAGAGTCCACCCCTACCCATGACCCCCAGCCGAAAAATAAAGAAGGGCTGAAGGATCCCACAAACCCGGGGGAAACCAATGAAGACCTCCGGGATATAAGTCGGCACCAAGAAAAGGGAAAAACAATAGGTCCGGGGGAAAAATTTTTAAATTTTGGATAAACCAAAATTTAAAAGGTTTAAAATGGGCGCGGGAAAAAAGAGGAACGGAAAAACAGGCATGTTGAGGGAAAAAGGTTTGACCCAAAAAAAAAAGGGATCTGTCATCAAACCCAGGGGGATCCGAAATCCCTTTTGGCTTGATTGTACAACTGACAAACCCCCCTGGTTTGGAAAAATGTCTGACTTAGACCCGCAATGGGTTTTTTTTTTTTTCTTTGGGGGGGAGCGAGAAAAAGGCAAACCCAAAAACGTTTGCACAACTGAGGTTGATGAAAAAGACGACCCGAGCTCCCGGATCAATTAGAACTCTTACCGGGGGGGGAAGGGGCCCCCAAAAAATCCTTTCAGTGAAAAAACAGCTGTACCTATTTAAAACAGGGGTGGAGGCTACCGGAGTGGCGAGGGGATGGCACGATGTACTCGGCGAGGTTGATTTACCTCCCTGTGTCAGATCTGAAGGTGATACAAAAATTTGGGTAAGTTGGTTTTTTGGCTTAAATAGAAAGCAAATAGCTTTTTATGGGCGATAGGTTTATTTTAAACACGGGCGGTTTGAAGGACAAATTTCGTTATCATTTTGGGGTGTTTTTTAAGCAATGAAACCTAAACGTAAAGACGCACTCGATCGTGGCGGGCCCAATAGGATCAAGAGCTAAAAAAAATCAGGACATTTATAGGAAAAATTTAATTTTTGGGTTTCTTGCAGCACGGGCAAGATTTGGTAGTGGGTTTTAAAAAGCCCGCCACGAATGAACGACCGTGGGAAAAAAACTTTTTTATCAAAGGGAAAGTGATGGCCGGCTAGATTGCGGGCTTCACAGAGGGGGGACTTTTAGGAAGTCTTGTCAATGTTAGATAGTTCAAGGACTTTAACAGGGCCCTTTAATAAACTTCATCAAACGTCATAACTTGGATGGGCCGGGCAATTGCAATTGCATCTAAACAAATTCCCAGTGGTCGGGGCCAAGTTGTTTTAATCTATGTATAATAATACAAAGTTTAACACAAAAATCAGGAATGTTTTTTTGGGGACGAAAAGGGGTACGGGCGCACTCTTGAAAAAAAATTTTAGAAAAAAGAGTTGGGCCCCAAAAGAAATAGACGTGAGTGCTTTAAACTCAAACCCTTTTTTCTAGAAATTTAGTGGAAAAGGGTCGTTTTTTTGTGGTATTTCTCTTTTTTAGAGCTTGCCAAACCAAAATTTCGTAATTGCATCTGTAATAGGCAAAAACCCAAACCCAAAGCTTTTAGGCCGGGCCGCCCTTTCTAACGTGATAAAGGGATTGGAATCGCTCTAGTCGTTTAAAGGGCCATTGTTTTGGATTTAAAAACAGCGATAAGTATCGTTTTAAAAAGACACCCAATGTGGGTAGCTGCCCTCAAACGTAGGAATATTTTTTTTGGGGAAAAAGAGGGGTGTGCCCGGCATCCCTAGCTTGATGTTGCGTTTCCCCTAGTTTAAGTGACTCTGCAAATGCTTTAAAAATCATAATAAATATCGTCGAATTTAGTCTAAGACTTTGAGTCAACCCCCGTTCAGAACAAAAAGAAATAATTTAGTTTTTAAAGATTCCCGGTGGATTTTGGGAATTTTTCGGAAATGTTGTTTGATGTGTTCAAATCTCACTTGAAGGGTTTTTGCTATGGGTGCGTTTCCTGGTAAATTTTCCCTTTTTTAGGTCAAAGAAACGTTTTAAGCTTACGGAAAATTCCCCGTGTTTACGTACAAACGAGACTGGCTTATTTATTTTCAGTTTAGTTTTGAGGGCTTTTTCGGCCATATTTTTAAAAATGACAGGGGAAAAATTTGTAGGACATAAATTTCAAAACAAAAGCGATAGCCCTGGCGTAGACGCCTAAAAAAGAAAAGAAAAGTCGCCGGGGAAACTATTTCCTCGCCAAACGCACCCTCTAAACTTTTTCCTAATAGAATATCCGTAGGTGCCTGTGAAACAAAAATAAAACAATGAATTTAAATACAGATACATTGCTTTTTTTTTTCAGGGGTTTTACCCAAAAGCCTGCTTGGGGAAAACCTGGGTTTTAAACTTTTCCCAAATTTCAGTTACACCGCCAAAACACGATGGGAATTTAAAGAGTTTATTGAAACTGGAAAAAAAAAGAATACTTTGGGAACCATAACAGCACAAAAAAAGGATGTTTGAAAACGACGAAATCGAATGAGAACCAAATATATTTCGATTTTCAACTGCTTTTGCTGATTTCTTGCTTCAAAAAGTGTTGTGCATAATCATATAATTTTTAGCTTGCAGTTTTCTACATTTTACTTGAACATGATTTTGAGGTCAGTGCCGCTGGGTGTGTAGTCACCACAACACCGGCACCAGTGATTTCTCACTATAAAAATACAATAGAAACTATTTGCGTTTTTATGTATTATTTATATTATGTTCACTAATTTATTTAATTTAACTCAAGAATTCATTTCCATTTTTTATCGTGGAATCATTTAGGCATAATTATTTCTGGATTGTATTAAATATTAACCATTCCACCTACGGGAGTGTTTCCCGACTATCCAAATCGAGAAATATACCCTCGCTCATACCTGCGTAAGGTAATGACATTATAAAAAAATATGTTTGTTTGGTCAATTCAACAGCAACAGTTTTTCGATGCTTTATTGTTCCATCCATTCAAGTTCTATAATGTAACTACAATACAGAATTATTAAAATGAAATTATTGGACATACACTGTTCTTGTAAGAAATACTTTTTTTAATGGTGATATTTCGACACTAGTCGAGTGTCTTTTTCAAACTGAAGTTGAATAAAGGAACATTTCAACAATACTGCAAATAAATATCAAAAATAACAAAAATGACCATGAAACATGCATGCCAACAAATTATGATAAACTTAAAATAAAACATTGCAGAAACAAATGATGTACAAATAAGATGTGAGGACAAGAACAACCACCAAATTGTCAAAAACATCAAGTATAAGATATCAATGCACTAGTCCATATTTTAGGACAAAAACATTTTTCAACAAAATCTGATAAACATGAAATTAAACATTGCGGAAACAAATTATGTACAAAACAATCGGTGAGGACAAGAACATAAACACCAAATCAAAAATTTATCATAATTTGTTGGCATGCATGTTTCATGGTCGTTTTTGTTATTTTTGATATTTATTTGTATTGTTGAAATGTTCCTTTATTCAACTTCAGTTTGAAAAAGACACTCGACTAGTGTCGAAATATCACCATTAAAAAAAGTATTTCTTACAAGAACAGTGTATGTCCAATAATTTCATTTTAATAATCACTCTACCTGTTCTACTAGTTTCATATTTACTACAATACAGAAGTTAAAAAGTTGCCGTCTCGGTGGTCTAGTTGGCTAAGGCCACCACGGAAAGTGGGAGACTCGGGTTCGATTTCTGGTAATTTCTGGATTGTATTAAATATAATATTCTTTGTTTACACCATATGACCTAGTATAGTAAAGCAATCTTTTATTGTTGTCATGAATATGGGAATATTTATCACAGAATAGTTTAACAATTTATTATTTATGAAACAGTTTTTCAACTAACATCAACATGGATGATTTGCATCAGTTCACAGCAAATGTGAGTTTGTTGCACTGATCCAGCGAGACAAGTACACAGACAAACCCATAGGTAGAAGCAGCTAGCTTATTAATGTTCAAAGTTATGGAGTTGACT
>JAMZAV010008776.1:0-24692 GCA_024449915.1 Sweltsa coloradensis | reverse complement strand
AAGAAAGAAAAGTCCATTCACAAACATCACCTGGTAGGGTTAGTGAGCCCCAGGGGCGCACATTTTTCACATGGCGCACCTACACAAAAATAATCTTATTTAATTTTTAGAAACTACTTAGTACTAATTAAAAAATGTAAATATAAATAAACATGTAGGCTAGTTGTGTTATCTGAAATATATTATAATGGAAGAGTATGGTTAAGTTGTAAAAAAGCAAAAAGCTTAACTTCGCCAATAAAGACCAATTTATTTATTATTTATTTATTTATTTATATTACTCCCCAAAACTAGAGGCGAGCTCTGGCAGTCGTCGTCAAGGACCTCTCCTCCTTCCCTTAACGACCTCCCTGTTTCACGCTTGCTTTTGTGTTGTGTTTACACAAATCGTACACAATCAAAACATATTCACAATGATGACACAAAACCTGATGTCCTAATAAAGAAAGAAATAGTCAACCAACAATGCTCATCCATAAAACATGATTGCCGATTGGAAAAGGCGTTCGTGAAGGGACCTATAGTGAACAAGATTTAGAGAGATTGCAGGTACCGTAAAATAAAGCCACGAGGTGTGTTATAAAATGTGAGAGACAAATGCCTATATAGGTACGGTAGTCCTAAAGAGTCAAACGTCTACCTAAGGGTCATTCCATTTAGATTCACCAGATGAGTGTTGCATCATGATTTTTAATTTTTTTCAAATTTTGCATGTTGATACCTATTTATGTATTAAGATTTCAAATCCAATTTTTCTAGATTTTGGATGTACCGTTCACATATTTTAGGCATTTGAGTGCCGCCCCGCGTAGCGTTATTTGCTTTTGTAGCTAGTAGCGGTAAATGAAATAGGTTGAGAACCGTTTGAGATATCAAAATGAAGTAAGACAATATTTCTTACTAAAATGACTATCTTTCATTGACATCACTTCAATTTTTGAACAACTTTAATTTTTCTTGCATTAAGAGGCAGCCAAATATTGACAACGCTTTTGGCTTTTTGGCTACTTTCAATAAATAGTTTTAATATGGAAGGGGTGACAAACAACAAAATAATTTTTTGTGAGTAAAAACTATGAGTACATACCTTTAAGGTTTGTAGAAAAAAAAAATGTGTTGTTTTAACCCCTTATGCCTGAATAAAATTCTGAAAATGGAACAAAATCAAAAAGTACCCCTTTGAGGGTAGTTTTTCGACAAAAGGGGTAGGTCCTAAAAATTTTTCAAAATAGCCATAAGTTGCTTGATCATATGAATTTTAATATATCAAAAATTTGTCATGTTGTTTTGCTTGGTTTAAAAGTTACAGATTTTACAAAAGTACTAAAACCACTTAGATTTACACAACGTAAAATAACGGTAGAATATGTTAAAATGTAGATTTAGTTTTCTAATGATTCTGAAAATATCAAAATAGTATCATTAATCATTAATCATTAATTATCATTAATCTTTTTGAAAGGCCTTGACCTTAAGTTTGGTGTTCTGATAGCATGCTATTTATCTCCATGCAAAGAGCATTACTAATACAGTATTATGAGTTGCCGTCGTTGCCGTCGTTGCCGTCGTCTCGTTGCCGTCGACAACTCCAAAGGTAATATAATGCGCAGAATGTTTTCGTGTTTCACTTTCACCCATACTGAATCTTTATCTGACATTTTGAAAACAGTTGGCCTACTAGGTTCTGATGGGTGAAAAAAGTCAATTCTGAAGTCCATATTTTCCACCGAAGATTCAGCAACTGTTCCTAACCACCACTTGTGATCATAGATACAGGCAACATAATCCCGGAGCTTTATGTTTTGAATACTTGCACTGAGTTCAAATCAATTGGTTTGAAACAATGGTAAGATCTTGTGTTTGGCACCCCAACTGCATTGTCATAACGTTGAGCTAGATGGTTTTCTTCTTTTACGATAGTTTCTGAAGTTAGGCTACATAGAAAAACTTAATCCCTTTGACATTTTCATCACAAAATTCGAACATCTCTTTAGGAGTCTTGATATGATTATCTAACGTTCTTTGTAGGCTTGTTTTTGTAACAAGACATTTAACTGTTCCACCAATCCCATCGCATGGACCTTTGCCATGCGGTATGGCAAAAAAATGCCATTCAGCATAATAATTAAAATCCTCAAAGTGATGGCACAAGTTGGTGATTTTTTGTTTGTTTTTATACTGACTTGCAGCACCGTCACTAAAGTAAATAACTTTTTTACGTCGGGAGCAAAAGATTTAAAAAATTCTAGAACTACTACTTTCTGAAAAAATGCATACACTGCAGTAGTACTATGCTGCAAGTGGTCACTGATAATGCACACACTTCTCGAAGTTAGCTAATTTTTTGCCTCATCTACCTATGTAGGCCTAGTAGATCACAAATGGGTGAAGTGTAGCTTGATTGTTCACCAAGTGAAAACTCTGTATCTCTTCCTGCATCACAAAAGTAAAATTTTCAGAGAAATCTCCACTTATTATGCATTCAGCTGGATTTACAGTTTCTTTCTTTGTTCTCATATATTCTGCCTGTTTAGTGGCAACAAAATGATGCTTCTTCAGATCAGTGAGTTTATCTATTAACTTACTCACAAAGTCATTGTAATTGTTTGTTATCGCCACTAAGTCACAACGATCGGTGGTGAAACCCCTTGCTTGTATTGTATATTTTCGTCCCAATTATCATTGTCATCTTTTACGGCATCTAATTGTGCTTCAAGCTCTGCAGGTCCAGGGCAGTTTTGTGCACTCACGTAGCATGCAGGTTTCATTTCTAAATCACAAACAAAGTGAACCTAACATCTCTTTGTAACTGTTTTGTATCTTGGCTGTGTTTTATCCTGTCCAGGTTATTCCCCGCCCCCACCCCCCTACCCAAACACATTCTGCCCAATCATAGTTAATTCCTCATCAACAAGTTCAAACATGGTTAAACCCTTCCCCTAGTGATTCCCCTTTCACCCTATCTTTTAGTGGCTCAGTAAGAAATTAAACATAGTCAAAGCTAACAAAGGATGAAGATCTAGACCTTCCAAATAGTCGATTTTTTAACAGTTTGTAAAATCTGTAACTTAAAACCAAGCAAAAACAACATGACAAATTTTTGATATATTAAAATTCATATGATCAAGCAAGTTATGGCCTATTTTGAAATTTTTTTAGGACCTACCCTTTTGTCGAAAAACTACCCTCAAAGGGGTACTTTTTGATTTTGCTCCATTTTCTGAATTTTTTTCAGGCATAAGGGGTTAAAACAACACATTTTTTTTTCTACAACCTTAAAGGTATGTACTCATAGTTTTTACTCACAAAAAATTATTTTGTTGTTGTCACCCCTTCCATATTAAACTATTTATTGAAAGTAGCCAAAAAGCCAAAGCGTTGTCAATATTTGGCTGCCTCGTAATGCAAGAAAAATTAAAGTTGTTCAAAATTGAAGTGATGTTGATGAAAGATTGTCATTTTAGTAAGAAATATTGTCTTACTTCATTTTGATATCTCAAACGGTTCTCAACCTATTTCATTTACCGCTACTAGCTACGAAAGCAAATAACGCTACGCGGGGCGACACTCAAATGCCTAAAATATGTGAACGGTACATCCAAAAAATCTAGAAACTTGGATTTGAAATCTTAATACATATAGGTATCAACATGCAAAATTTGAAAAAAAATTAAAAATCATGATGCAACAACTTTTTTTTAAATCTGGTGAATCTAAATGGAATGACCCCTAAGTAAAGCCTGGTGGTACTGTAGTTGAGTGTTAAAGTAGGTTTATTTTATTATTATTGGTGCTAGGAAAATGCCAGTCATTGATAAACAATGGATGGAGAGCCATATTTGGCACTGCATTGAACTAGGCTTCTAGGCCTATATTATAATGTTTAAAAATATAGGCCTATATGATAGATGGAATTTCACATCTCAATTAAACATGAGTCAGGACCTTATATTTTATTCATCAAATCCCATTTTATAAAACATAGGCCTATTTTGAAAAGTATTTAATAGGTAGGCCTACTGTGGACAAAGTATGAGGTAAGATTTGCAAGGTCTACTCAATCTCTCAGTGGAATTTTGGGGAATGTTGGGTGGGGATTATTATTATTATTATTATTATTATTATTATTATTATTATTATTATTATCATCGTTATTATTATTATTATTATTATTATTATTATTTTTATTATTTATACATGGTAGGGTAGCCTACAAATGTGGATATTGTCAATTTGCCTTTACTACCATAGGTACCTAAAATTTTTCAGAAGGGTGGTGCAGGAAATTAGTGGTTGGGAGGGTAATTTTTTAAAATGTTTTTACTAGGCCTACATGTAGGCTAAGGACTATTATGGAATAAGATGTCATGGTTACTACTATCTCAGTGTATGTACATAGTTTCAGGTGGCCGACCACTATGGCTAAACGAACTGCTGTTACGGACATCAATCATGAGAATTGGGATAAAGAAGAGGAACCAGAGGAAGCTGGATCCTTCCAGGTAGCTCCTGCGGCGGTTCTTGCAACTCGTCAGATAAAACAGGCCAGTCGACGTCTAGATAAGTCTAGTGCATCTGGTAACGATGTGGCCGAAGTGAAAAGTTTTAGTTGGCCTAAATCTGGTTCAAAAGTCCCGGCTTCAAGTGTTTTTCAAAATCTTAGCTCAGCTTTTCTTTCACGTCCGGAATCCGTAGTATCGAATCAATCTTTTTACAGAGATACATCAATTTCAACAATTTTATCAACGCCGTCAACGTCATTTCAAAATAACCCTACCGATACGTTAAATGCCAAATGGCCAACAAATCCCATCAAGGTCGGGATTGTGGAGAGCAAACCCAAAACTTTGAGCAATGAGTGTGATACTTTGCCTAGTATAATTGAAATGGAAGAACATGAAACCAGTGACTGCTGGCCCTCCATGACATCTTCAAAGTTGCTTCCAACTCTTAATCCTGTATGGCCAGCAGTAGATGAGACAAAATCTAATGTGGGTCTTGACTCAACTGTTCCTGTTTTACAAGGCTTCAAGGAAGGTAATTTTGTCATGCCTGTCCAGAGTGGATCATCTCTCACTCCCTCAGTTGGATATCCTGCTGCAGACAGGTCAAAGTATCACAGTATGAATCTTATCTCTGATGGCATTAAAATGGCTGTTACTGATGATACTATTAAACCACCAAATGCAAGTACAGGTGTAGAGACGAAACCCATAATTGAATCTACATCCTGTTGGCCTTCCGCTGAAGGTAAAGCGCCGGACAAAATGGATTCACGTAATTTGTTGAAGCCCATTCCCGAGGATATATTGGAGCGACTACGAGCCAAAGCTGTTACCACTTCAAAGTCTCTACATTTCTTAAAACGCGTCTATCAGCTGAACACTACTACTACAGATTGGCTAAGTCTGCTCATACAAGAAGATTTAACGATCAATATATCGGATGTGATGCCCAGTTATATGCATGAGCTTTTGAAACTTATGGATGAGGAAGTTGCATCACAAGATTCTGAAGCTGTAAAAGCAGCTCTCTTTCCACACCAAAAACAGTTAGAACAGATGTTGGCAATTTTTCGAGAGGCTGGAGCAGTAAATGGAGATAAAAGCTCGACGGAACCAAAAGCCGAAATTCTGACGATTACTAGGCCTAGGCCTTATGTGTCAAATTCAAACTCTGGGATGAACCAGTTACTGAGTCCTCCTCAAAGCACACGGTAAGCCTAGATCTGTATGAGATATATTTTTATTTCTTTATTTGTGTGGCTCGTTGGTCCAGTGGTCAGTTTTGTGTCCCTGCAAAATGTCCTAGGTTCAAATCCCTCCACAGGTAGAAGATTTTTAACTTTTGATGTTGATAGTCCATCAATTCTGGGCTAAGGAATGTGTAAATGGTGACTTTGGAGCCATCCTAGCTATGAGGCATCATCATAGCCTGCCGGTATAATACATTCTAAGTTTGTTCCAAATTAGCCTTGTTGCTTCAAGCATCGCCCGCGGGTGGAATCGTGTACAACTTGTTATGTCCTTTTTCATGTTTCCTATTTAAAATACCGGTCCCTAGTTGGTCATTGATCACCACGATCACCTATTTATGAATCACAATCCATATCATCCACCAATTACCGGTAGCTTAAAGGACATCACAACCCTAGGATTTCCCGGGAATGTAAATAACCTATTTTTTTCATGAATTATGCAGAAAACTAGAAGTTACTACCTAGTAACAGTAAGTAACGACATATGATTTAATAACAATCGTGTTCCGTGGTCTTTCTTCTACAAGCATTATGTAAAACTAAACATTTTTGTTGGAAAAAAACTAGTTTTGATTAATATTTAAATGTAGGCCGACTGCACAATACGGATTTATAGTGTATATTTGATGACCTCAAAACCAAATGAGATTAACAAAATGTCCCGATTTTTTAACACCGGCATATAACTCTATTCATGGCGTAAAAAAAATAAAAAAAATACTTCATATGTAGTTTGTTTGAAATGTACTAGTATGTATGAGATATATTGAGGCTTGTTTGCGCTGTGGTTCACCCGGACAGATCCAGTGCATGCAGTGCATACCGAGGTATGTAAGCGCCCTATGCACTTTTCAGAAAACATTCAACTCTCTTTGAGCTACGCATTCGGGATCTGCCATGAGCTAAAACGTTCTACACGAGCTGAGCTTAAAGGAGGACCGGCATGGCTAACCAAAGTTGATTTACGTCTGAAATAAGTACGATTACCGAAAAAAGCGTTTCTCTAAGTCAACTCGTTTTCGAGATATTTGGTCTCCCTTTTTCGTCTACTAGTGTGTGACGTCACACTGGCCTAGCCATTCAGCCCCGATTGAAGCGGCAGTGTAATATCGCACGGCAGCAAACGTTCATTCTTACATCTGATACGCAATAAGCGACAGCATAATCAATTTTTGCATACATAGAGCAGAATATTTACTTTAAAGTATGCCGCAAACAGAATTGAATTATGTTGTTTAGGGGCTTGCCAATATAATTTAATACAAACACATGTGTTTTAACTTTTGCCTCCCGCACCGACCGCCTTGCGCTCAACGTGTTTAGGGCGAGTCCAGCAGGCTTCTTCCTCGCTCGCCATCGGATGGTCCATAATAAACGCAGGGCTACCATAAGGGGCTAGCCGAGGGATAGTAGTAAAACGTGAAAGTTCATACCATTTTATAGAGAATCGAAACCAGCAAACGATGGTCCATGGTGCTATAATGATAATGCCAATACATGAAAAGGGCAATATTGAATTTGATGAGAATTTTGTGCATAATAGTTTGAGTAAAATCGTGCAACAGAGGAACAGGATTATGCAGTCGCTACTTGCTCTCGCCGTGAACAATTTCCGAAGCAGCCGGTAGCAAGTGCCGAAGATTCCCGGTGAGGCCCGAACCACATTGCACGGATGGCAGGTGGAAGCGAGGAGACAAAAGTTAAAACGCGTGTTATTTTTCATTAAATAATTGCCAATCCGCTAAGAGACATAATTCCAATCTGTTTGCGGCGTGATCGTGCACGAATATTCTACTGTACGTATACGCATTTTGGTTATTCTGCCATTCATTGCGCGAAAGATATTATGAAGAACGTTTACTGCCGTGTAGTATTATATTGCCGCCTCGAACATCTTCTAGTGGCTTGGCCAGTATGTCGTCACACGCAAGTAGACGAAAAGGCGTGCGCACAAACGGCATGTACCATGCTGACTGACAGCTCTAATGCTGGCACATATTGTCGTTAATTAGTATCTAGAATACTATATTAAAATTTACCATCACCATGTCAGTCCTCCTTTAATAGCTAGCTTAATTGGTAGAGCTATAGCACGTTAAGCCGGAGGTTCTGGGTTCGAACCCCAGTCGGGGCAAACTTTTTGGACAACACTGCTATGAATCAATAACTATGTCCTTAAAGCGGGCTTATGCTTAAAAAACTTACATTCATATTTCATACTACCCAACTCATGGGAGATGAGATATGATTGGATTTATCCATGCGATCTTTCAGATTTGACAGCTACATTGCAGTCTGTTGGATTTATGTCATGGAAGTCAATAGTCACAACACATGGCAGTTTTGTAAAGGGTTGTTCTGTTGTCTCGGTAGCTTAATTGGTAGAGCTATGGCACGTTAAGCCCGAGGTTCTGGGTTCGAACCCCAATCGGGGCAAACTTTTTCGACAATTGCTATGAATCAATAACTATGTCCTTAAAGCGGTCTTATGCTTAATAAACTTATATTCATACTACCCAACTCATGGGAGATGAGATGTGATTGGATTTATCCATGCAATCTTTCAGATTTGACAGCTACATTGCAGTCTTCTGTTGGGTTTATGTCATGGAAGTCAATAGTCACAACCCATGGCAGTTTAGTAAAGGTTTGTTCCGTTGTCTCGGTAGCTTAATTGGTAGAACTATGGCATGTTAAGCCGGAGGTTCTGGGTTCGAACCCCAGTCGGGGCAAACTTTTTCGACAACTGCTATGAATCAATAACTATGTCCTTAAAGCGGGCTTATGCTTAAAAAACTTATATTCAATAATAATAATAATAATAATAATAATAATAATAATAATAAATAATAATAATAATAATATCTCAGTTCCCTATGTCGGGTTGAGTGGTGGTTTTCCACCATTATTTTGGGCATGAAACTGTAGATACTATGCTTGCCAAACTGTGTTTCTTCCTCATCATCTTAACTCCTTCCTTTCCACCAATTTACTCCACTCTCTTCTGTCCTCCCACAGCTTTACTCTTGTCACATGCTCCCACACAAGTCATCTCGTTTTCAAACGTCTTCTTGAATTAATCTTACTTTCCCATTTCTCTCTTGGCCTTCCTACTTTTCTTTTCCCCTCCTCTATCGCTTCAAATTCTCGGCCAAACCATCTAAGACGTATGCCCATGGCTCTGAACTGTCTCTTTCTTGTGAACACGGATAAATCCCGTACTCCTGGTAGAGCTAAACATATTCTATTGTTTAATCAAGCGCCTATGGACATGGTCACGGTTCCTACGTCTTTTGTACAAGCGGTTTGTAAAATACAGTCCTGTTGTGTGGACCTAAGCAGAGCATGGTGGTTTTTCTGAGACCCCTATTCCAACATGCATCTGGTCGGGGGGTGACGAGTCACCATTTTCATTTTCATAAATAATAAAATAATTTAAAAAAAATTGTTTACTTGTGGGAGGGTTTCGCGCTGACGGGGGTGCTTGGCTTGATTTTAACTGGTTACTGAAAAAACAGTTAAATGTGACTGATTACTGTCGAGACTGTGGGGATGGTCAAATGCGTATATACTTTCCTAAGTGTGTACACTCTTGGCTATCAGCAAGTGTACACTCTAGGCTCTACACATGTTTGCAGGGTGCAAATAGACAGGAGGGATGGGGGGGATTTCCTCCCTCTGGTAATTTCATCCCTGGCTTTGTTTTATGTTTTACTGAAAGGTAAATGGGGGATGGCTAAATCCCCACCTCTGATACCCATCTCATCTCATATCACATAATAGGTTAAAACTTCAAAAATAGTTGATGAAGGTTGAAATACGAGAATAAAATATCTAGACTAGATCTTTTAATCTTCCCTTTCAAAATAATACCTCAGATCGCTTCTAAGGCCATCTCGAGGGCAATAATACCCCAACAAAAGAATTGCCTCTGGCGGCTGGTGCTTTGCCCCAGACCCCTTACAGCCAATGTAATGTAAACTAGAACGGAAAACATCTTCCGGAACAGAAAAACACGAAAAATTAATTTTTGAGGTTCCGAAAGATGTTTCTTATGTTCTAGTTTCCATGTTAGACCGTTGACAACTATCAACGACCTTCAATATGTATTGAACTATGATACAGCATCAACACATTTTTCATTATTATTGTTATGTGAACTGAGGAAATCTAAATAGCACGCGCCAAGCGCTCGAGTTCCGTTGAATGTGTGACTTATACTCTTGTGTGTCCAACCTAGGAAGATTGCGTACTGTGCAACAGCAATCACAGTAAAATCAAGGGGAATTATAGACCTCAGCCGCAAACTTTTGAACAGACGGTGGTCGGTTGCACACAACATAATACTACATGCGTTTATTGGTTTTAGTTAAAAGTCAACACCCCTATTTTTTAAAACTAATTGTACAAAGCAAATCTTCATTCTGTGCATCACTTTTCTAATCCTCCTGTCTATACGTTTTGACATCTTACAATAAGTTCGTAAAAGTCGAAAACGTTTTTTTTTCAATTTAAAGTGTTGTTTTTTTTTCAATTGCCTTCAACGAAGTTGATACCCCCAATATAAAAATTTGTAAAAAAAAAACGACAGCCAAGTTCTCCTTCCAAAGTCTTCAGCTGTGAATGCTGTGAGATATAGAACTTGAGCCAAGCATTTCATTCTTTCTCCCTAGTTTCGCATTGAAAAGAAGTAAGATCATTTCGCCTGTTGACGAGCGCCAAGCCAACCATTTTCGTGGTAAAAAAAGTAAAAATTTTATACTCAAAATCATAAATAAATTACTTGGCCATTGACTTTTTAGAGTCCTTGTACCAAAATAAATGCTATGCTAATAAATGCTTGGCTCAACTTCTATATCTCTCAGCATTCACAGCCGAAGACTTTGGAAGGAGAGCTTGGCTGCCATTTTTTTTACAAATGTTTGTATTTGGGGGGGGGGGGGGGGATATCACATCTTTTTGTTGTTTGTTTCACATCAAGGCGTGAAATACGTGAAATACCGGTACGTGTAAAGGTGGATACAGTGCCTTTAAAACAGATTGTCTAGAAACAAAAGCTACCATCTTTTGTTTTTGTTTACAATCTGTAGTTGGCAATATACAATGTTTTTATTACATTTCCTATGGTTAATGTCGTCCTGGGTTTTTGTGTGAATGATTTGTTGACCGGACTATAACACATTGACGCATAATTTTAATCAGCAATTAAAATATTAATTTTTTTTTAAATACGACCTAACGTTTTTCCCAAAGTTAAGGGTGGTAGGGAACAGTGGGGGTGAAATATCGCTTGCCTCCTGGCGGATTATTATGTTTCATATTATTATGTACCAGCATGCCAAATTTCATGCTGATAAATCATTAGGTGCCTTCATGGTGAATGTGGAAATCAAGGTAAAAATAATATAAACTATAAGGGATGGGGGTTGAAAAAATGTGGTTTAGGAAATGAGAATAGGCCGATTGGGTTAAAACACATTAAAACATAATTTAAATAACTAATTTGAACAAAACATCAATTTTAGATTATAGCTATGAATTATTCCAATTTTAGGGGGTGTTGGAGGTGGAATATCGCTTGCCTCTCGGCGGATTATTTGTCATATTATTATGTACCATCATGTCAAATTTCATGATGATAACTCATTAGGTGCCTTCGTGGTGAATGCTGGAAATCAAGGTAAAAATAATATAAACTATTAGGGATGGGGGTTGACAAAATGTGGTTTATATAATGAGAATAGGCCGATTGGGTTAAAACACATTAGAACATAATTTTAATAACTAATTTGATTAAAAATTCAATTTTGGGTTAGAGCTATGAATTATTTTAATTTTAGGGAGTGTTGGGGGTGGAATATTGCTTGTCTCTCGGCGGAAGTATGTGAGTCTGAGGTATATCTAAGTGTGGACCAAGTTTCATATGTACCGTTTTCTTCTCTGTAGGCTCTTATTCCTCTCTGGCAGAATCCCCCCCCCCCCAACCAACCAGCCAGCCGGAAGATTTTTGTCGATTTTTACGCACTTTTTTAACACAGAACGGGTTATCGGATCGGGCTGATTTTTTTTTTGGTAGGCTTATGTCATGGACCACATATCAGGTCATATACCGAGTTTCAAGATTGTAAATCTTTCGGGACGGCGTGTGCAGATAGCTGAAAACCTCCCAACTCGGGTAGGAGTAAACAAGGTCGAGTTAGTCATCGCCTTCTAAGCAGTCGCGTGCGCTTGGCTGCGGGCGAACGACCGTCGCCCTAGATATTTTTGTAGTGTAGTTCCCATATATTATGGGATATTATGGCTTCAAGTGCTTTAGTGCATGCATGCATGACTTTGCTAATCACGGTCTTCCTAATACAATGTCAAGTTAAGTCACAGATAGAAGTGTCTTCGGAATCATCACACATTTCGCTTGGCAGTCGTTATGCTAGAGTCTGTGTCCGCTAAATAAATAAATTTGTATTTACAGTCAACCCACTCAGTCTGATCACATCTCGCTCATATTTGTTTGGGAAGGCTTCAATTTGCATTCTGGTGGAATATATCATTTTTATAATAAGCCTACTTTATTCATGTAAAATGATGACTGATGAGTAATGAGACATGTTGAACTATCCTTATGGAGTTTTTTCTAAATTCTTTTTGCTTTTGCTTCTTGTATACCAAATCATTTTTGGTTGTATTTGATCAACAGAATGAAGATCAATCAAGATTCTGCTTGGCAAGGTATGAATGCAAACAAGGGGGAGCAAGATGACTCTAAGGAAAAGTTCAGTTTTGGGTTTTTGAAGAAGATGCAAAATGCACCTCCCGTGGTCGATGAAGAGTATGCAAAGAATCGGGGCGAAGAAGAGGAGAATGATGATGACACAGCCAAAGATAGTCCCTTCACACCAGTCATCGAAGCAGACTCTTTGTGCTCCATGCGGTAAGTTCGTCTAGGCCGACCTCTTTTTTGCAACAATATATTTCCATTTAGGGATAAGCATACCTCGATTTTTAATTTTGAATCAAATTTGGACTTATGAATAAGAAAAGTTTTAAACTCCAACCAAACTCTTACAAATGTGTTTGATAGTGTTGGTGGGGAAAGATTGGTAGGAGGTTACGAGCCAACAGCTTACCTAGACAGAGTTGGCAGCTGTGTAGAGTTGAAGGTCACATAAATATATACACACCAAATAAATAACATTACGAAAAACGTTACTCTCTCAACTCCGGCAATGAACAAGGCTGTTCAAGCCGAAATGTTACTCTCTCTACTCCGGCGATGAACAAGGCTGTTCAAGAGTTGTAAATTAAAAAGATACAATATTTAATTGCTGCCGTACAACCTAGGCCAGGAACTTCAAGAGACAGTGAGAGGAGGTGGAAGGGTGGGTGTTGAATATGGTATCTCTGTGTGCATGACAATTGAAAACAGTTAAGGCTCATTCACAATCAACTTAGGCCTCTAACTTAACAGCTAACTTATCCTCTAACTTTAGGTGGCTGTTCATGATAGATGTTTTTAAATCAATCACAACAATACAGATTTGCAGTGTTTACTTTTATCGCACCAATGTTTGTTGCCAATGCCAAATTGTAGGCTCGAGTCGCTCTCTGATTGGTTCATTCTTAATGTTAAGTTAGCTGCTAAGTTTAAGTTTGGAGTTTGCAAACTTTCTGCTGCTGATAAGTGTAAGTTAAAGGCTAAGTTTTGGTCATGAACAGACATGTTGTTTTCCATAAGACAAACCTTTAAGTTAGCGGCTAAGTTAGCTACTAAGTTCATTGTGAATGGCCCTTTAGTCCCTACTTTATTGCTTACCTTTTCTGTAATCACTCTACTTAATAATTATTAAAATGATTTTGAGAAACTGTGAACTGTAGTAAATAAATATTTACTACCCGTAGGCTAATCCCATTTCAGCATAGACAAGGTATTCAAAGAAGGAAGTAACTGATAAATAGGTTGACATTTACAACATTAACTTTTTTACCGTCCAAATCCAGTTATCTAGCTTATCTTGTTTATTTTTTAGGTGCAAAGTTTTTGTGAGGAAAGATCCAAGCAAAGCTTCCGAGACACCTTACCAGAACCGTGGGGTGGGGACGCTCTTCGTAAAGCCAATGAGTACTGGCAAGGTGCAGGTGGTGGTTCGGGCTGATAATAGCCTGGGTAATATCATCTTGAACGTGTGCGTTACGACCGAGATGCCGGTGCAGGTCGCAAACGATACCACTTTGATGTTGGTGTGCTGCCCAATGCAAGGCGAACCTCCTAGGACGGTCTTGATCCGAGTGAAGAATAAGGAGGAGATGGAGTTGCTACACAAGAACCTTGTGACGTTGTAATGTGGTTTTTCACAGTTATTAGTGTCTACTACCAAGTACCAACTAGGGATGTCATAGGGTAGTGAAATTCAAACCGAGTTTTAGGCTTGGGAATTGGGCTTCCCAAATCATAAGTGTCTAAATTATAGTATTTTCTCCTACTTATCTTACAGACTCATTTAAACTTAAAGGTCGTTATCTGCCCCTACCAGCTGCCTCTCTTTAGGTTCTGTTTGTTCATCGTCACCAACTGGGGGGGGGGGGGGGTCGATGCATCTGTGGCATCCCAAAATCCACCTGCAGTATTCACATGACTTCCACGCACATGTATTATCATTTAAATAGAGAAACAACTGTTATGGCTCAAAGATGACTGTATTCTGTATTGCCATGGTAATTTTATCAAACCGAAAAAATCTGACTCCATAAAATGGGTTTAGGTAATAGTATCTGGATTCAGGTAATGCAAGTACCTACCCTATGACATCCCTAATACCAAATACTGTACCTGCAAATCTTTGATAAATCTTTCTATAATAGTATTCTATTCATTTTTTTATACATCATGGGTAGTATATTCCCAGGATTGAGTAAGTTAATGTACAACTCATTAAAATGTTGATTGGCTTAAATGGTAACTAATTCTAAGTTGGTTTAACGGTTAACCTATTTTAAAAGTACAATAACTGAAAAATTTAAAGGTATTATCAAGTAATTTTTAATATCAATCCCAGGGCCCCGATTCATGTACATTTAACCCGGAGTTAGGGCGAGGTAAGGAAGGAATAGGACGGGTTAGGTCGAACCACATGAACAAGCTCTATGTCACTGTATGAATGACGATTAACTTATCACTGCAACTTAGATGATTGTTTCATTGTTTTCCACCGCCATCTAACTTAGTAAGTTTGACGACGAACTTTGCTAAAGTCGCCGTGTTTTATTTAATTTTTGATGTTTAATGAGAATTTTGATGCGAGTGTGTTTTACAGCATCGAATTAAAAAAGATACGTATACTCTTGCCGTAAGTTATGGCATGGCCTAGGACTATCGTATTATTTTGATTCAAAATAAAGTTGCAATTAGCCGTCGAAACTTGTAATTTTTTAGGTATGTGTGTCGAAACAAGGTCATGCAGGCTAGGTAAGGCCTAGGCTTGTCAAACGTGTATTGGTACTATGCATATGTCCAGGCCTATAGCCTCCAGGAACAATAGACTAAGTCTATTAAATTATAAATAATTTTCTACAACTAAGCCTAGGTCGATGCCTGTTTCTGTTGTGTTTTTTGAGCGCAATAACAATATTTTTCTAGTTTAACGTCTAGGCTCAAAAATAAAAATGTCCGCCTATCTGTTTACAAATTTTGGCTACCTCCGAGGCAGCATAAATCGGTATTCATGAAGCATTGACTTGCCCTAACTCTCGCTTACTTTCACACCACCGCTAATCCTGGCTAGCTCGGGGATTAGGTCGAGGTAAGGGCCGAGTGGCAATGACTATATTTTTAGGTAAAAATATTGTTTTTTACAAAATACTAAACAAAAATATCGAAAATGCGTCTTTGTGAGTCGATTCTATTTTAATCTGAAATTAATAGACATGTAACTTTTTGAATTGTGTCTTGGCATTAACTTGATGGGCCAATTTGTGTGGGAGTGCAAAATCCATTTTTCTCACCACTTTAGGTGTAGTCATTAGCGCCAAAAAGGGCATAAGTAGGGCGATATTGAACAGTAAATACATTTTGCCAAATAAGGGCCTAACTAGTACGTGTCACAAGTTAAAGGTCTTATAAACAACATATAGACTCGAACCCAAAAAATTGCATATTTTTTACAACGATTTGGTGCAAGAAATTATTTTGTCGTTGTGCCGTTTTTTTTTTTTACCATATCTCAGCCGGTTGTATGTACTGGTAGTCGACACTTGTGTGAAATATTTCTTTACCAGACCAAACAACGAAAGTCTGCACGGGGATATAAAGTACACACAAATAACAGACAATAATTTTAAAAATGCCAATTACTGAGTGTAGCATAACATAAATAAACAATTATTGGGGCAATTTTAAAAGGTAAAAGAATTTGGATCAAGCAGGTTCCGAACTGGCGACCCTTTACGTGGTAGTTGACCATGCTACGCACTACTACGCCACGACGCGGCCGTCCTTCGCGTTGGCTTTGAGTGGTACATCGTTGGTCTTGTGGTTAGCGTACCTGCTTCCAATGCAGAAAGTACAGGGTTCGATTCCCGTCAAAGTCAGAAGATTTTTAACTTCTGATTTGGACTTAAGTCCATCAGTTCTTGTCTTAAGAGTTTGTAAACGGTGCGGTGACTTTAGAGCCGTCCTAGCAACCAAGTACATAATAAATTCAGAGTTGTTCTGAATCGGCCTTGTTGATTCTGGCGTGGATCCGCGGGTGTTCGCACTGTCCATATCACTGATTGCTATATTTCCTATTACAAATATCGATCTTTGGTTGGTTATCGCTCACTCGTCGATTGCGTCGGCGCCTACAGGGTTGGCTTGGTCGCTTTGATTTACTGTCCCACACTGAAAATCAGTTATATAACTGAGTGGGTAGACTCTAAATACAATTTATTTTATTTATTTATTTATTTATTTATAACACGAGCCTCACGACGCATTCAGATAACTCTTTATTTAATGGTATTATTAAGGGCACTTTTTACACTTCAAAGCCTTCTGCCACATTTAATTACTGTTATAATCGACTATTTATAAAGCATGCACGTTATTACTCATTTATTCTGGCGTAATAACATTTGAGGTGAGGTTTCTGCCGTCGTCGGTGCAAATAGCCACTACCTCCGCCTAACTCTTGGTGTTAGGGAGTATAAGGCTGAGGTAGGGGTAGGGCGAGGTAGCGAGTGTTAGCTCAACGTACATGAATCGGATTTGACGTTGCCCCTCGCTAACTCTTCTTAACCCTGCCTAACCCTGGGATAAAAAATGTACATGAATCGGGGCCGGGAGAGTAGAAATTCTTGAGGTTAAGTATAATATGCATTTTTAATTTAATTTTTGAAGAGAGATTGACTGATGGTATTGTTTTAGTTGAATGTAACGAAATAGACTAGAAGCACATTAATTCCCATGATTTTTATTTTGTATACTAAAACACATCGTTACATTGATCATATAGTAAACGAAATAACACCCTAAATCCTAAATAAATAACGCATTACCTATGTTAAAAGTTTATCAGTTACTTATGTTAAGTTGACTACTTAACTATGTCTATTTCTTTAAAAGATCTAGGCTATAAACATTCAAATGTGCTGTACATATATGTGTTGCTGGTAGATAAAGGTTAATGATGAACGATGAAAGTGTGGCTCGTTGGTCTTGTGGTTAGCCTTCCTGCTTCCAATGCAGAAGGTCCAGGGTTCGATTCCCGCTAAAGTCAGAAGTTTTTAATTTCTTCTTCAACTTATTAGTTCTTGTCTTAGGAATTTGTAAACAGTGACTTTGGAGCCGTCCTAGCAACGAGGCACATAATAAATTTAAAGTAGTTCTGAATCGGCCTTGTTGATTCCGGCGTTGATCCGCGGGTGTTCGCACTGTCCATACCACTGATTGCTATATTTCCTATTACAAATATCGATCTCTGGTTGGTTATCGCTCACTCGTCGATTGCGTCGGGGCCTACAGGGTGGCTTGGTCACTTTGGTTTACTGTTCCCCACTGAAAATCAGTTGTGTGACTGAGTGGGTAGACTCTAAGTACATATTTATTTATTTTATGCATTTTGTGTCATTCCACACTTTGAAAGTGGATCCAAACATCAGTGTTGGGAAGGAATTAAAAAAAGCGGTCATTTTTTAAGGAAAGTTTTAAGGAACACGTTCCATTTTTAGTTAAAACTTTCTATGGGGAACTTTTAATAAAGTTTTAGAAGTTCCTTTCACTCTTTGAGATGACAAAACTCATCATGCCTCTACACTTGAAAACTGATTTAGCTGATACAGATATGAAAATCAGTTGTTAAAAACAGTAGCATATCATTTTAATGAGGCGTAACCTTGATTAATGACCTCATATTTGCTCGCGACAACATGGTTTAAAAATCACGACCTAAATTCTATGTACCTTAAAAAATCTGATAAAAGAACTTTTTAACAGGAACTTTTATTATTTCAGGAACTCAAAAGTTCCTTTTCGTGTGAAGGAACTGTAAATTTTAAAAGTTCCCTTTGAAGGCCAAGTAACTTAACTTTTAAAAGTTTATTTTTTGCGTGAACTTACCTAAAACTGCCAAGCATGTTCATAATATAAATTATAATCCATCATTATGTAAATAGAAAATACACATGGTTGCATTTATCTGTTGTCTCCTATTGAATTACCTATTCATAAAATGTAAGATGACATGCCATCTATCTATTGTTTTATAAATAAATTAATACTCAAACTGAATCAACCGTTTTTCAACGTCCTTAAATATGCAGCGACGTAAGAATATTGTGAATGGAATTGAAACTTTGGTCAGATCTCTCAATTTCATTAATCGGGAAACACTCGTGTATGTGTAATTGATTTTATGGAAATCAATCCAGAAATTGAAAAATAACCCACTTGGATGGATTTTGTAATTTCTGAATTGATATTTTCATTCTGTTAAATTAAAATTCTGTTAGGTCAACAAAAGAGCATAACCACTTTTAAATTTTTCTGATTAGGCTCAAGGTAAATAAATACATAATTGGAATTGCCTATTCAAAATAATTGAAACTTCAGTTTCAGTACATGGTTGTGTTTCTGTGAGATTACTTTTCAAGTGTTGTTCTTGAAGGTAGTCGCGAGAGGAATGAGGATTTTTTACATTTGTTATTTCAACGATTTTTTGTAAATTTACAGTTTTTTTTTTTTACCAATTTTTACCGCCAAATGAAAAAATTATTAGGAAAGACAACTATTGTAAAAAAAAATATATCTTTTGACGCCTTCAAGATAAACAGTTGAAAATTAATCTTGCAGAAACACAACTTTCTATGTTGAATGGTGTGCTAGGTGGAAATGAAGTGTAAAATTATTTTGAAGATGCAATATTTGCCGTGTGCCCGATCAGAAAAAATAGGAAAACTTGGTTGTGGTATTTTAATAGTTTGGTTTCAATTCCATTTGCTATATCTTTACTTTGATTTGATGTATATATGAGAAAATTAAAAAAACAGTTTATTTATTTATTTATTTATTTATTCGTAGTCAGTTGATGGTATACATAATATAAGCTATTAGCTAATATACATGTCCACATAGACCCTATAGTAAGCTCTCAAAATTAACATAAAATAACTAATAATTAACTACATTATTGTATTCCTATAAACTAGGCCTACCTATGCTAAATGGGCTAATTTACTAATTTACGAATTTACTCAAACAATCTAAACCTAAACCTAGGATAGTCTGTAGCTGTTACATCGTAATTTTCTCCCATTGTAGGAACTCTTTGACTGAATAGAAGGAGTATTTTAATAATACATTCTTCAGTTCATACTTAAATCTAGAAATATTGTCGATCTTTTTTATTTGGGTTGGTAGTTTGTTCCATATTTGCGTGGCAGCATAAACAGGGCCTCTACTAAATAATGTGAGGTTGTGGTCTATTATGTGTATGTTATTCTTTTGTCTGGTGGAGTGATTGTGTATTTCTGAGTTTTGAATGAATGATTTTGGGTATTTTTTAACAAAGCAAGCTGTTTCATAGATGAATATGGATGGCACAGTTAAGATGTTCAATCTAGTGAATAGAGGTTTACATGAGTGTCGTTGTTTGACGTTGCACCATGTGCGGATTGCTCTTTTTTGTATGATAAATATTCTATTTAGGTGGGCAGAGGTGCCCCAGAACATAATCCCATACACTAGGTGGGAGAACACAAAAGCATAATAAGTTTGACGCATAAGGATTTGCGAGACTGCTTTCCTTAATGCTCTTAACATAAAGACCCTTTGTTTATTTTGTTGGCCACACTGTTTATATGGGCTGACCAGTCCAATGTGTCACTGATATGTAGACCAAGTACTTTTATGTTGTCCTTTGCACTACACTTTTGCCATTTAAACGGATACTACTACTACTGGACAGATGTTTCTGGTAGGTGTGGAACTGTAGGAAAGAGGTCTTTGATTGGTTCAGGAGTAGCTGATTTTTGTCACACCAGTGGTTCATTTGGGTAGCTGCTGCATTAGCTGCTGTTGGAAGATCTGAAGACTTCTGGGTTGAGATGATTCTTGATGCGTCATCCGCAAACAGAACCATGGTATCTGAAGTGCTTGATTCATCTTTTGGTTTTTAGTTTTTACCAATTTGTTTCTTGCTGTTACTATGCAAAAAATACTTTTTATTTTTTATTATTTATTTGGCGTCTAGCCTACGTCTTATGTGTGACTCACCGCTGGCTTTTTAGGAGTTCTAAAATTTATGACAAATGTTTTTAAAAATAAATTAAATTTGTTAAAAAATTTAAAAAATCATGTAGGCCCCTAAAGCGAATTGCTGTTAATATTATGAGATTGGAGAAGGGTTGACAGGTTGGGAAAGCAAAGAAAACATAAATCCCAGCCTGAAGGGCTGGGGGCGACAAAACTTTTCACCTGCTGATGACAATTAGGCCTATATAGTATTTTGTTATTCACTATTCAAACAGGTGGAAGAAAAACAAAACGGAAAATCCCAGTAGGTTCAAAATAAGCTAGCATGTTTAATTTGAAACCACACAAACTACGTAACACATACAATAAATCGGAATAAAAATCATCTTTCCAAGTTTAAGTTTAAGTATTTTATTCATCCTGAGGTTCATATGCAATATTGTACAAATATGGATTTGGTAAAGTATACTTAATTAAAGTAGATATATAAGTACTATAAGAAATATATTATACACACTACACGTATATATACAGAATAAACTTTTTTCCTGTGTGGAGAGGATCTTCTTCAGCAATCATTCTTTTTTGCCATGGAGTGTAAAGCGGTTTCTTTTTCTGTCTTGCTCATATCATCGGGCAGGGAGTCGATGTAACTCTGGAGCGAGAAGGTGCACTCTGCCTTGGGATCATAATTACATAATTCATTTACAAGTGGCCGGTTCAGAGGTGACATTGAATCGGTTTAGATGGTGTTGCAGGATGTCGTGGCCAGTTGCGAGGTGGAACTGTGCTGTGGCAGTTTCACGGGACCAGTTTTTCTTTGGCCCTTTTTGATCTCATCCCACAAAGATTGGCACTCTTTCGGTTGGGGCGGTCCAACTTTTAACGCTGTTTTTCCCAAATGAAAGTGAATGATAGTAAATAACCAACTTGTAATGATTTATATTGAATAATTACAGATTTATATTATTTAAAAATGTACTCACATGTTTTATTTTATTGTTTTATAAACAAAAGTAATTTATGAGTTGTGTGGAGTTTACGTGGTCTAGGTCTACACTCCTCCGTGCTGAGACGTTGTACACACTGCAGTATGAAGCTCCGCCTCTTTGCGCCCTGTCATGAACTTAACAAAAAAGATATGATTTCTGTTTATTTGAAATCATTCCGAACACTGTTTGCGCTTGATTGTGTATGTAGTAGTGGTGTATATTCGTTGTTACAAGTTAGAATGGATGAACTTAGAAACTTTCAACACTCCAAAACTTTATAGTAAATGTGCGTTATCAGATGGTGATTTTTTAATATGGTTGCAAATTTTAGGATTACTCCATTCTAAATGGACATGCGATTGTGGGTCGGGCATGGTTTTGGGAAATACCTCGTCCAGGTAGGGTGTATGGTGTGTTCAAATGTAACAAGCGACAATTTACAGGAAGGTTTAAGTGTGGTTTGAGAAAGGGGTTTCTAGTTGGAACTTGGAACGTGGAACGTGGTTTGAAGGCACACATCTGTCATAAAAGGATCATTTTAAATTATTTTATTACTGGTGTCGACAAATTCACACAGTGCAGGAATCATGTTCAACATGCAAAGGGAGGACGGTTCGACTATAGGTGCTGAGGCTATTGTTCAACATAACTGGTTGCGGGAGATTTGTACCAAGTATGTAAATGATCACGCACAGAAAATTGGTGGTTTAGGGAAGGTTGTGGAGATTAACAAAACACAAAATTAACCGTGGTCGAGTTGTTTCTGAACTGCAATGGTTGTTCACTGGTGTGGAGCGTGGCTCTAACATGTCGAAAGTGTTTATAAAATTTGTTGTTTGCGGTGTTGAGCACCGTGACGCAAATACGCTTCTACCGTTTTTACAAGAGTTAGTAGAACCTGGTACCACAATTATGACTGATAAAATGGGTTCCTATTTCAATATCAAAAAGCTACCGGAAGGGTATAAGCATTTTAGTGTGAATCATTCCGAAAATTTTGTTGCACCAGACAATCCAAATGTACATACTCAAAACGATTGAGTCGTTACATCAAAAACTGAAGTCGCGACACAAGGAGGACTATGGAACAGCAAGAGTTCATCAAGCGTCATATGGATTTGTTTGTGTGGAGAAGGTTATTTGCTGGACCAGACGTTTTGTATCTATCAATTATCATCTATGTTCGCAAATGAGTCGCATGTATCCAGTCGAGTCTATGTATTGAACTTACCGCTCTGAAATTTTTAGTGTTATGAGGTTGGTACGTTAAACAGTGTTGTGGATGTGAACATGGAAATTTCAAACATGGCGGACAAATGACAGTGAACTATACAAGTGTTTATGTGTTTATTTAGCTATTTAATTACATACATTGAGAGTGAATGTTATTTATAAATTGTAAATTTTTTTTTTTTTCATTTGTTACATATTGTTTTTTATTTATTTATTGTGATTGAACATTGATAAAAGTTGGACAAAGTTGAAGCTGGTGGATACACTACAGTGAAATGGTGAGTTTTTGTAAGTTCATTAAACTACCGGTACATAATTGTATTTATTCACACTGTTTGTTATTAAAAATTGTAAATAATGAGTTACTTTTTATTTATTAGTTGTTGAATGTTGTTTTTTGTGGGTTTTTTTTTTTGGGGGGGGGGGGGTGAAACAGTGTTGATAGTTGGACCACCCCAACCGAAAAAGTACCCAAAGATTTCATTATTGCAGCCTCTTCTTTACTTTTTTTGAAGAATACTCGCCAGGGCATGTTTACACGCAACACTTTACTACAAAATACAAGCGTGAGAAAAACCTAGATACTAGTAGTTACGATTTAAAACTTTATTATGACTGCACAGAATACCGAATAGCAACGGACCAAACCATACAACACAACAAAGTACAAACTGGATATAATTATAATTGGCTTGAAGAAATGAGAAACCTTCCTTAGACCTTTAGATGTTGCTGTCCAATGTGTCGTAACGTCGATACTACATGGACCAAAAAATTGATACCTATTTGTATTTGGAACTTTCAAATCAACAAAGTGTGGAAACAGAAAAAGGTAACTAGTAACTACTGTACTATCCCATTCATTATATCAGGGAACAGCATTATTCCTAGAAAGCTCCATGACATCATTAACACTTTCGATTCGTCTATCGACTATTTATATTTTTTCGCAAAATAAATGTAAACATTACAATAATTAAACAACTGTAGTTATAAACTACCGGTACATCAAGACACGATTGGTGGTTATTCTCAACACATGTAGAATAGTTCGTAAATTTGTAGCAAAGAATAATACCTACTTCGATATACCGAGATAGCTTTACTATTATTACTTCTTAGTTTTTAATTAACTTGACCCACATCCTCACAAATGCGGCAGTCACTGAGCCGATTTCAAAACAAAATCTAAGAAATGTTGAAAATGGCCTATAAACCCGAAATACGTATCGATTTTGAAACGAATCCCAAGTCAACAGGTAAAACAGTTGGCCTAGCTATTTTGTAAAATAAAAAATTTACTGGGTGGATGTGGAGCAAGTCCACCTTTAATGAATTTTGACAGTATTTTCAATTGTGTACGGCAGGTTCACTGCAGAAAGATATTTGATGAAGGTAGATTAAGATGGAGGACTTTTGCATGACTAATTTTTTAAGATGCTGGCAGTTAAAAAATAGTCGGTGAAAGTGACTACGTGCGAATACTTTTGGGTTAAATGGATACTTTTGGTGGAAGGAAGTGCTAGGTACAGACAATCTGACGTGTGGTTCATCATGTTCTTTATTCTTCGTACAAGCTGGAGGTGGATGAGCCCAAGTTACTGTTGCCGAAAACATTAGCTCACTATAAATACTTAAAATATCCATGATCCGTGACTGCATCCTTGCAAAGCTTGACAAAATTAAATTGAAATTAGCAAAAAATTTCAAAAGCATTATGTGATAAGATTCTTTTTGGCAAGCTTTGCAGGTGCAGCAAAGTGATTTTATTTATTTATTTATTTAACGTCTATCCTCTTCAGTTAAAAACTGATTTACAAAGGAGGACAACAAATTAAATCATGTGTCATTGGTTTTGTGGTTAGCCTACCTGCATGCTTCCCAATGTAGAAGGTCCAGGGGTTTGATTCCCGCTAAAGTCAGAAGTTTTTTAATTCTGATTTGGAATCCGTTCGCTTAAAAGTTTTTAAAGTTCCCCTTTTTCTTA